>JAGXJF010005470.1:0-122971 GCA_019208055.1 Stipa capillata | reverse complement strand
GACCTAATCTGTTCAACAAAATTAAAAGAAGTAATTTTAATTAGCCTCTTATTTACCCCCCTCTAGTCGGCACCTTCGGTCCTTTCAAGGATCATATCTACGATACTTGGTGTTGTCTGTGGGGATCGCTACAAAAAGCTACATCGACACGTGCCACATCCACATGCACGCGTTCCGCGATGTCGACAATTTTTGCGACTATGGCAAGCCTTCATCACGCTGAAGAACATGCCTCTGAAGGGAACGTAAGGAGCGGCGGGAGGCAAGGGCACCAAGTGGAAGAGGGCAAGCGTGACGAGCGTAAGAGAGACTGGCGTGGCAAGGGGCTCCAGCATCGTCGGCGCTACGCTGTCTAATGATGTAAGGTTTCTTAGTCATTCCTCCGACACGTGCCGGGGTCCCCCCGACCGGATCAAACCGGCACGGCGAGCCCCCTCCTCCTCCTCCTCATCCAACACACGTGGCGTTGACCAAAACCGGATCTCTTCTTGGATCCAGACGGCGCGTACAAGGGTCCCCTCCTGCTCCTCCTCGCCCTCCTCTCGGATCCAGCTGCCGTCATTATGGAGAGGCGGCAGCATTTTGGATGAGGCAGCACCATCGGTGGGTTAGGGATTGTGGGAGTTAGAGATTGGATAGATCAAAGAGAGCGTCGGGTGCCCAGTAGGCATGAGAAAACAAACTAACGATAAGTTATCTCAGTTGGTTCAATATAGTAACCGGTTGAAACTATATGTTTCACAGTCAGTTCAAAATCTGAACCGTCTGAGAGTATTATCTCAGTCGGTTTATAATATTAACCGGATGAGATAATATATTTTTACAGTCGGTTATTTCTTTGTAGTTGGTTTTTTAGTAAAACCAGTTTAGACTTGTTGTTGTCAGTTTCGAAAAATCCGGACGAGAGGAGTTTAGAAAAACAAATTGTGTAGCGGTGTCATGCCAAATCCATTTGCTTTGGTGGCAATAGCGACTCCGTGTCAGACCATACGCACACTGTTGAGAGGGGAGAACATCAGATCACACAGTGTGGTGTGCAGCAGATTGGGTTGGTACAGGGGCAATGTGCTGCCACTGTCAGGAGCAGTATATGCTGACAGCCTGTAGCTAGTGTCAGGTCCCATCACAAATTTCCCTTCCTGACTGCTTTGCATCAACTTGCTCTCGATCGATGAGCTTATGCATATGTACCAGCCGTTTTTTGGCCGGTTCCTCTGTGGGTTACCGGCTGTGTGTGTAGCTTGCAATGGCGAAGCAACACGTACCCAAAACCAAGCACCGGCTGTGTGTGTAGCTTGCAATGGCGAAGCAACACGTACCCAAAACCAAGCATTACTGCTGGCTGATCGCTCATCGCTACCTGTGTGGGTTACTCATCACTCGTCAGTGATTGGTCCTGGACAGATGCAATCACCACCAATATTGGTTTCCCATATGGCGCAAGGTAGGCGAAAAGCGTGGGGGGTGGGGGGGGGGCTAGGTCTAGCTCCTGGATTGTTACGTGAAATTCTTAAATATAGGACTGTTGGTTTCAAGCCCCGGCCCTGTCTCCGTAGGGTACGCTGTCACATTTTGTGGTGGGTCTCTACTTTATGTGATATCTGTATGCCTTTGCAGAAGTTTCAGCTAACCACGTACGGGTGTACATGCACCCCCATTAGTTTTGGACATAATTTTTTTACTACTATAAAATCTATTTAATGAGGTGTTTTTATAGAGACGTTCTTTTAGAGCCGTCTATACAGAGAGTATCATAGACGGTTCTAAAATATAACCACCTAAGCCAATGATTACGAGCAGTTCCTATTAAGTAGAACGCTGTAGTACAGACGGTTCTTGTTTGAAACCGTGACAAACAATTTTTGTTTGGAACTGTCTGCGCTATTTGTACATGCGGTTTTATTTTGGAACTATCTATACTGTAGCGTCCCACTTAACCTGTTAGAATTATTTAGTCCTGTATTGCTAGTTGAAGTGGAGGGAGACTACCTTATAAGGGTTGGTGCTCCACATTTCTCTAAAGCAATAGGAGGAGAGAAGAGAAATACCACACGCGCTCACTCGCTTCCCTCGCCTCGTCGGGGCTGGTGTGGGGGTGTTAGAGGGTGTGCACACACGACGTGCGCGTAAATGGTCCGGCGAATTCGGATTTCTCGACGTGCGCGTGAATGGGAGCGGCAAGGTGCGGATGGGCCGCTCGGCCCTAGCCCATTCTTTTGCAATCATAAACAGAATTACAGACGGTTGGAACCGTACCTAGCCCTTTTTTTTGCAATCGTAAACAGCATCACAGACGGTTGGAACCGTACCGTTTGTACAAACCTGATTTGTATAGACATTTTAGTATAGCCGGTTCGAAAAGGCATCCTGTACGAGAGTTCCGAACCGTCTGTACAAAGCTCTTCTGTAGTAGTGTCTAACATTATAATTATAACAAGAAGGTGTGCATCTTTGGATGCAGAAACTTGGAAAGTAAAACTTTTTTATTATGTAAAAATCTTTTAAAGGTTTAAGTTCGGACATGATTTTTGTGCATTAATAATTTTGTTTTCTAGAAAAAGCAAGGTTAGTATTCCATGCGAGTCTCAACCATCTATGATAGGTTGGAAATGACTACTTGAAATTAATTTGCTCATCTAGTTTTGATATTTCTAAGCTGCTTTTTCTAGACAATATATGTAGTCAAAATGAATAGACATACATATGAGTATGTCACACACTTGTAAATGTTTGGATAGTCCCATCATTAATGTTGTGGTTTGGCAAACTAGGGACCTAAATTAAAAGTTGAGAGATTTGTTCAGTTAAGAGAGTAGATGGATTCATTGTTGTTTGACGAGCAATTATTGGGACTGGCACTGCCAAATGCACCCATCTGCCAAAATTATATCTTTCTAGTAGTCATGCCTAGCAGCCTTGAGTGGCCATCCATTAGCCAGTGCACCTTACATATGGTGGCATATCTATGTTATGTTGCTGCATTTCAGATCATTGACATTGAAATGTCGATCGCATATAATACTGAGACAATTAATCGAGTTAACTATTGAGTGCCAACACGAGCACGTAACAGAGCTAGTGATTGTCGCCTGTGAGCCGGCTAATAAACGGAAACGAAGGGACATCGAAGCAATATGCCTGACACACATCGAGTCACGGAATCACAATATATGGACAGAAGTTGACAATTGCACACAACGATAGAGGATGTGATTCCTGTCCCCGATGTTGTGGTGGTAGGGAAGGGGAGCTTGGGCCGGAAGCCCATTGAACAGTAGCAGATATGCCCCTTTTTTAGCAGCAGTAGATCATATGTTCTATTTCTCCTTCTGATTGATTGTATACCCTGTTTTTTATCACATAGTTGATCATGCCCCAACTGATCTTAAACTCATTTTCGTGTTGACTAGGACAGAGGAGATGATGACCTGGACCGGAATTTCCCGAAAGACCCCTTTTCTCAATCTCATCTAGCCCTCTCTCTCTCTGAACCGACGCAGTCCTCTTCTCCACTTGTTCTTCCCGTCGCCGCTACCAGACATGAGTAGCGCCCCCTCCTCCTCTACCCAGCCTGCCACCAAAGAGGATCTTGAGCCTTAGGCGGCGGTGGATGAGCTCCTCAAGGAGGCGCGCCATGCCGACGCCGTGGACTCCACTGGCATGAGTGGGATATTGGTGCAGCTCAATCATCAGCTCCCCTCGCCGCCTCCGCCGCCGGGCACCCATCTCTCCTCCGCGCCGCGACTCTCCTTCGGGACGCGCTCTTGCGCCTGCTCCCGCCGGCCGCCCTCTCGCCTGGCTCCGTTCACTTGCCGCTCGACAAGGCCCTGGTAGACGCATCCCCAATCGTCTAGTTTACCAGCTTCTGAAGGTTCATGTAGCTCCTAAGTGTGGTTTTGATAATTAATGACACTATCTATGGACTAACAACTGTATTGAGACTTGTTTGTAGATTGTTCCATAGGTGATGCATGAATGATAAGAGCATGGATTCATTGAAGAATGCCATGAGATCAAAAGAGATACATCGAGATCAATGAGTTCTAAGTGATGTTCATGTGGTAAAAAAAAAGGCTAGAAATAAAGAGACATTGGGATATCAAGATTTGGGTTCAAGCAATGAACCAAAGATGATTGAGGTGAAAGTCAAGTGCACGATCTAAGTGTGATCCTAAGTGGAACACTAAGTGATCGTGTACGGAGCTCATGAGTCGAGCCAAAAGAGGATAAGGATAAAGTCTATGAGTTGGGCTTAAGACAGTTGGCATTAGAGCGTGAAGGCTAAGTCACTTGTGTGGTTCAAATGACTAAAGGTACGTTATTATCAACTAATGTTTATGGATTAACCCATTTGCTTTGTGGTAGAATGTGTTGGGGTTAGGATCCATAGGCTCATGTGTTTAGCTAAGGTATTGAAGACTAAATCCGTGAGTTGGATTAGAGACATTTGACAATCAAACAAAAGGCTTTGTCACTTGTGGCCGATAGACCAAGTGACTAAAGTATAAGATTATCAATTAAGATTTATGGATTAAACCCATGTGCTATGTGCTTGAGAGTGAGTCGGGGTTAGTTTCCATATGATGGCAAGAGTTGAATTGAGATATTCAAATATGCCTAGTTGGAAGAGTAAGATCAAATCGAGCTTAGTGGAAGAATCACAAACTTGATGTTTGCGGTTCATGCCTTAGTGGTGAAACGATGAAGATGATGAGAAGAGAGAAGCCTCCTATTCTTGGTGCATGGGAAGCTATCAATGACCTTCATCAAGCTTCCAGAGAACGAGAGAAGATCGAGATAGGAAGTAAGGATGAAGCTCGTTATCAATCTTTGGTTGAGTTGATGACAAGCTTACAAGAACAATGAGAAGCGTCGGACCTTAGATAATGTGTTCATCAAGTTCGGCGGGATTGCTCAATGAAAAGGTACGGCTAGACTAAGTTTTATAGTTTTGCTAGTCTCAAGGAGTCTGATGGGAGACCGAGTTGTAGGTTCGATAGCCGTACTATCAAGTGGGGTTACCGAATGCGTAGCTCAGATGTTATTGGTTGTCGAGTGCTCAAACCTTGTGTTTAGTGCGTGTTAGGTTTGTGTGAGAAGTTGCTTTGAGAGCTCGGGGAGTCTAAAGGTAGTTTAGACTTAACTCTGATTTATGGTCGGCCTTTGTGGCGGATAGTGCTTTTGGCCAAGCCCTAGATGTGTTTGGTGTGTCCCATTTGGTACATAGCTTTAATCCTGAGTGACTAAGCTTTTTACAATAGGTGGAAGTGTCTGAATCCGTGTTCAGAGTGTTCCGGGGTGGTTTTTGCTATGCTGGAATTTTGCACATATCGGAAGTTTCGATTGGAAATAGAAAGTTTCAATTGAAGTTCCGATCATTGGAAGTTCCGATATGAAAATCGGAAGTTCCGATATGGTCGGAAGAAGTTCCGATTTCTGCAATATGTGAGCTCTCTGTTGGTTGAGAGAAGTGCAATTAGAAGTTCCGATCTGGGGATCGGATGTTCCGATGTGTGTTTTTTGCTAGGTCTGTGACCGTTGAGATTTGAAGAACAGAGCATCTGATTGTTGGATCAGAACATCCAATCAGTGCAGAATCTTTCTAACGGCTAGTTTTTGGAGTCGGGGTATTTATACCCTTGCCCTCCTTGTGAGTGGGGGTTGCTAGAGTTGCTTTGTGCTACTGGTTTTAGAGTGTTGAAACTTGGTGTTCCACTCTTTGGTGCTCTCGTCTCCTCTCCCAAGCTCTAGTGCGAGATATAAGCTTTAATGGCTTAGTGAGAATAGAGATAGGTGTGAGAGGGGGGTGATGTGCTTTGGTAGCCCGCACTTACTGCATTGGTTGCGTGTGTTTGAGCACTTGGTGTCGATCGTATTCGAAGCACAAGTCCGGGAGCTTGTTGCTCTTGGAGACCACCTTCTCTTAGATGGCTCGGTGGTGATTGGCTCACTGATCTCCTCAAGTGAAGATTTTGAGGAGACCCGAGAGTGGTAACGAAACTCACCATCTCTGGAGTGGAGGAAGAGTTGACCATAGTGGAAGCTGAGGAGTGCATTGTGCAACCTTGGGAGGAATAGGGTTGAAAGAGACCCGGCTCAAGTGTAACCGAGCTTTCTCAACGAAAACGTAGGGTATCGGTGGATACCCGAACTTCGGTAACAAATCTTGTGTCTTCATGTCTTCATTTACATAATTGCATACTTGTGCTATATTACCTGCTTGCAATTAATTCTTGCTCTTAGTCATATACCTTGTGTAGAATTGAATTGCTTGCTTGTATTCACATTCATGCAATTATTTCTTATACTTGCTTGTATATCTTGCTAGAATTGAATTGCATGCTAATCACCCTAGGATTGAAAATATTACACCTTTGATTAGGGTGTTGATGCACTTGTTGAGTCTAGCATATTTAAGATTTTTCTCTTGTGCAAAATTCATTAGATTATTTCTGCTGCAAGTTTAGGCCAACATTAAAGAAAGGGGATGAAGTTTTTAAAATACCTATTTACCCTCTCTAGGCAACATCTAGGTCATTTCAGCTTCACGTCCACGTAGGTGTTCCTCGACGCGCTCAGCGGCGTGCGTTGCGTACGCGTGGTCGACTTCGGCGGCCATTGGCCGCCGCTCATGTAGGAGCTCGTGAACAATGGCGCCGCACTACCGCGCCCTTGACGCCGCCGACCCTAAAGGTGATGGCATTGGTCTCGTCGGAGTCAAGGCACCCCCTAGAGTTCCCTCTCGCCTCCCTGCCACCTCCTCATGTTCTTCTCTACCAAGCCTGAGCGCTAGCCGGAGCCGAGGAAGTGGAATGGAGGGGCGGCTGGTTTACCGCTGCCAGAGGTGGTGGCCATGGCGGGTATCGCCACTGTGGAACTAGCGGCACAGTAGTGGCGCAGTGACATGGCTGGGTGTCTCGGAGCTGAGCTGAGGGGAGAGAGGATGAGGTGCGTAGGGACATGGGGCTTGGTGCTCCGTTAGTTAGTCTGTTGCCAACCAAAACGTCCAAAGAAGATGACCACGACCTGCTAGCCCGCCCTTGGAAGCTGCTGTGATTTCAATTCTCCGCCGCACTGACGCATGTTGTTTGATTAGCCCCGGTGAGGGTGACAAACAGAGGCAATCTGAGCATTTCCGGTATTCTTTATCCTAGTCAGCTCAAAAATGAATAAAAATATATGATATGGGGCATATGTGATGAGGACATGGCCCCCATGGATATACCCGCTGCCACCTCTATTTTCACTACTTCAACTACATACGCTGCTCGAACTATAAAGAACAAACGGCGGTTCGTCAAGATCATCAAGAACAAGCGAGGATTCAAGTTCAAACACTCGGGAGGAGGAAGGAATGAAGTTCATGTGTCAATGAAGATGTCCCCACATGAATTGGTGCTGTACAAGGAGTCTTTCCACGTCACTTTTGGTCCAAGAAGAGCTAGAGATAGAGTCCCACAAGATCTGGACTCTGATTCGGATTGCTGAGATAGCCCTGACTTCAAACGTCTTTATCTCGAGCATACAGACTCCGATTTGGGTGATCTTGGACTCTTTGAAAAGCTTATCTCGTGCTCTTTCCAACCTATCCAACCCTATCTCCAAATTCCTTACGAGCTGACCACAACAGCTAAAATAATTTGAGACTGTCTCTGAAACAGATCACATCTTCTCTTTATATACCCCCTAGGATTCACCCTTTAGTTTTTGGGTTTCATTGAGTTGTTTAGCTACTGCTACATTATCGCATCTACAAGTCGTGTAGGACTACCGCCTTGTTTAGATCGCCAGTGGAATCCCAATATACTTTCTTCTATCTTGTGCCAATTTAATACTCGCAATTTCATATTACAATTTATCATAGTTCTTGCTGGTTCTTCGGTTGCTTGCAAGAACTCAAACTTCGTTGTTCAGGTTGATCGTGCCTATGGCAAGGTCAATAACCATCGGAGGTTGGTATGTCTCAATGAAATATTTGCTAGCCATGCCTGTCCTAAGCATAAGCAAGTACGGGCTGCTATTAGTACATTCACTGATTTTGCTTCTATTTGGTGGGATGAATATTATCGATTATACCCTGATTATATACCTGCTACTTGGGATGATTTAAAACTTGCAATGAGATATGAATTTGTACTGCCCTCTTTTATACGTAGCAAGCTTTGAAAGTTGCAACATTTAGAACAAGGTAATAACACCGTTGATGAGTACTATCAAGACCTTCAATATTACTTATTTGGTTGTAATATCAATGAAAGTGAAGAAGCTACTCTTAATAGATTTTGGAAAGTTCTGAACCATGCTATTTAGGATATACTTGTGCATAAAGAATATTATTCTATCAAATGTTTGTTTTGTCTTGCTTATAAGCTGAACAGGAAATAAAGAGACGGATACATGAGACAAGAAAACGGCTGGTACAAGTCACCACATCACTAGTTGCTTCAGTTGACCCTTCTAGTGCTCCACCAACCTTTGTTGCCGCACCCGCTGATGTGAGAGTCACACCGTCTCGCCCTTATGACCCATCACCCCTGACAATATCTACATCATCTGAGTCGAGCCTGCAAGATAAATGTACTACTTCCATCGCTCCACTAGAGATTGAATCTATCGCTCCACATGAGATTGAAGTAAGTCTTGATAAATTCACTACATCATGTGTTGAGTTAAGTGAATCGCCCGCTGTTTTGATCACACCACCTATTTTAGATGATTGTTTTGCTGATTTGAGCTTGCCATGTGATCAAATAACTGAAGTACCTGCTGATATATGTGTACCATGTGAAACTCATGTTTTATATACTGATTTAGGTGCACAAAACATTGATAACGATAATATGAATTCTGAAATTTTAGATTTGGGTGTGCCTAATGTTCTTTTACATGATAATTGTACTGTTTTAAGCCTCCCAAATAGTGATATTGACTCTACTACTTTAGTTGCTTCACATGCTAAGAAAGGTTGTTATGATAGTCTAGCAGCGCCAAAAGTTGTGCCTTGTGAATTGAATGATTCTGAGATAGGATATGATAAGTTCATAGAATATAATGACGTGTATAATGCTATTAGTCATGATGTTGTATGTGCTATCCAACTTGTTAACCCTATGACTTTGACAAATGCTCTAGAAAAGGTTTCCAAACTTATGAATTTACTATCTTGGAATTCCGCCTACACTCCTGCTTATAGGATCAATTTAATTGGAACTACTAGTGTAGAAGATGAAAATTATGTGCATTTGATTTGCATCACTTGTACTGAACCGGTTGTTTCGAAACTTACTCATTTTGACAATGACCACTGCAATTATTCATCTTATCACCTACGCATTGTTACTCTTTGATTCAAATGATTATGTTACATGCTGTAGCAATTGTGACATAGGCAATGAATTCTTGATGTATAGGATTTTCGTTGCATATGGTCAACTTTTTGCTTTTAGAGGAGATAATGTGACACCAATGCTTCATTCTTTTGATATGACCTCTAATATTGGTGGTGAATTAATGTTAAATAGCTTGTCACATGATTGTTCCAATATTAGTGCATTGACTTGCTCTAAAATTCAGCATGATGTGGCTTCTTATTTAGGTACCGCTGATGATTATTCACCTATGTTGGGATGGTTAAGTGATATACATTGCAAACATGATTATATGCATGAACATTTCCCTTATACTTGCAAAGCAAATTATATGCATAAACACTTCACTTATACTTGCAAATTGAGTTGCAATACTTGTTGGAATTATAAGAATGATGTACCACTATGCATGTTTCTAAAATCCGCCGAGATGAATCATAGTTGTGATCATGGTTTTGATATAATTGTTAACCAAGAAAAGCTAACCATGATTGATATACATATGTGCTGCATACACGCTTTCTTTATTCTTTGATGGTTTTCAACTTATGCAAAGCCGAGAACGGCTTTGTTTTCAAGGAAGGGAGGATGATGAGGACATAGCCCCTATGGATATACCCGCTGCCACCTCTACTTCCACTACTTCAACTACATCCGTTGTTTGAACTATAAAGAACAAACGGCGGTTCGTCAAGATCATCAAGAACAAGCGAGGATTCAAGTTCAAACACTCGGGAGGAGGAAGGAATGAAGTTCATGTGTCAATGAAAATGTCCCCACATGAATTGGTGCTATACAAGGAGTCTTCCCACGTCACTTTTGGTCCAAGAAGAGTTAGAGATAGAGTCCCACAAGATCTGGACTCTGATTCGGATTGCTGAGATAGCCCTGACTTCAAACGTCTTTATCTCGAGCATACGGACTCCGATTTGGGTGATCTTGGACTCTTTGAAAAGCTTATCTCATGCTCTTTCCAACCTGTCCAACCCCATCTCCGAATTCCTTACGAGCCGACCACAACAGCCAAAATAATTTGAGATTGTCTCTGAAACAGATCACATCTTCTCTTTATATACCCCCTAGGATTCACCCTTTAGTTTTTGGGTTTTATTGAGTTGCTTAGCTACTGTTACATTATCGCATCTACAAGTCGTGTAAGACTACCGCCTTGTTTAGATCGCCAGTGGAATCCCAATACACTTTCTTCTATCTTGTGCCAATTTAATACTCGCAATCTCAGATAGCAATTTATCATAGTTCTTGCTGGTTCTTCGGTTGCTTGCAGGAACTCAAACTTCGTTGTTCAGGTTGATCATACCTACGGCAAGGTTAATAACCATCGGAGATTGGTTTAGCGATTGCTAAGGCGTACCGTCGCGTACGGTAGAGCCGGATCGTCAAGGTCAAACTCCACCAAACCGTTAGCTACCTTCATCTCACTGAAAGATCGGGCCACCGTCTCATCAATATGCAAGGGGACAATAAAAAATAGCGCATATGATCAATTACAACATGAAACGAGATGTATGATTAAGTGCTACAGAAAAACAGGGCATATGATCAATTTTTCCATTGAACATAGTTCGTGGTAGGATGTTTGTAAAGTTATATGTATAGTTGCAAAGACATGCATGACTACTGACCACACATATCACGTTGCTCCATTGTGGGAGAAGAGTTGTTGGGTTAATCCTCAGAGGTCATATTGAAATCATGTCGTCCTAAAATGGAGAAACAAGGAGATCGAGATCATGTGTCGTCAAATGATCGTCACCTAGGACTTAATCTCGGTGGGTTCTTCGAAATGAATGAGAGGAGGTAACAAAAAATCCACCACTACTTTTCTTCAGGATTTCTCAAATTGGTAGGTACATCAAACTTCAAAAAATTCATATTCATGGATGGTCAACTCGATTTTTCTGAAAATCTGGAAAAAAATCTCAATAATATTTAATCAATAACAATAACCTTTTCTCGGCAAAGCAATTTTATAAATTATCATGGATAATAATTATTATGTTGATGTATTTTCATAGGGGGAGTTGTTTCTCTTTTTCTTTGTGGGTCACAACTCACGAGGTTAGCTTATATGGATCGAGTCCGGCCATTCAAGGCCGGACAGGTCTACTTGCGTGAGACTTATTCAATTCCACTGGAAATATTTTTTTTCCTAATTATTTCTATTGTTCGTAAAAAAAAATTGACTTTCTTTACAATAGTGGGAGCGCGCCAGGTTTAACTATCCAGTCCCTTCTTTGTATTCCTGCAATAATGCTCCAATTACTGGTAGCTACTGCACACAATTATAAGAGTTGAATCATTTCTACACGGATTAAGTAATAGAGTACATATATAACATTAAACATTCATAAATAAACCTTATGTAAGCTTACTAACTGCTTCGTACAGGCTAAATATAAATAACAGAGTCTTACAACCGAACCCACAACCAATTGGGGGCCTCGTATTCAGAATCACCGTGGTTAAACACCTGACCTTGTGGTTAAACACGTAGGATGCCTTGCACGTTAACCGTTTCTGAAAGCCACGCAGAGATCAAGTCCCAGCTAGCTAATGGTCGTCACTGCCGACGCTATGTCGATAGTTCATTGTGGCGACATCATTTCGATACATATAGGCCTGAATTTTGTTTTTTTGATAAAAGGCGTTCCTGGCGGCCCTGAAAGCGACGTTATTCCTGGTTTTTCACAATGTTCATAAAGTTGCAGCCACCCAACTCAGCAAAAGCTTTCTGAGTTTAACAGGAAATTGAGCTAATCAACCACACCCTAGTAGATTGGATCACACCCTACAAATACTTAGCTAAGGGACACCAAAAGAGTAGATATGGTCTACCGATTCATCGCGATTGCACAAACACATATACCTGCTGTCACCTCTCCATAAATGTAAGATACATATGTGTGGTTATATGCATATCTCTGCGATCCTCCATATTAACGGTTAATTTATTGTCATCTTGTGATCATTGCGAGGATTACAAGATTTTCACAAAGAAATAGAGTTGGCAAGAGCACGTACATCTGGCTAAAAGAAAGGAAAAACGGTGTTAATGATAGTGCGTTCTGGTATATGCAGCAGCAGTGAGAGGAGACGCATCGAATCCGCTAGCTTGTGCTCTGAAATCCGGGGACGACGTCCCTCTCGTTTCGAAAAGAAAGATCGAATCAGTCGGATAGCCTCAGAAAGCATGTGAAAGTTTGATAACCGATGGTGCGTCCGTATATGAACATACATCGATTCCATAGAAACGTTAAGACCAGAGCAACTAACTATCGCTACTACAGTTCTCTTATTACAGACGGTTTTCTGAGCCGCCTAAGAGTCTATGATAACCAATTTTTATCATAGGCAATTGCATACGGTTATTTGAGAACTACCTATAATAAAAAAAGTAATAAAAAATAAGACACCAGCGCGAGCTCAGCCAGAACGCGGCCATGCTCCTGCTCCTGTTCCTGCTCCGGCACTCTGCCAGCGCCATCTGCGTGGAGAAGCGCTGGCAGCTTCGAATTGGATCCACCACTCTTGGCCCGAGCACTCCGGCGGGGCCTCTGGATCTCGCATCCGCAACAGGGCCGCCGTCGCTATTGACGGCGCCGCCATCACCATCACGCTCTACCATTGCGATATGGATCTATCGGTCGTTGGGCTTGGACCGCCGCTCCTGGCCTAAGCTCTCTCGGTGGACCTCTGGATCTGCGGCATCCGAGGCAGCATCACCACCACCATCGTCCGCGGCAGCACCGCCATTGCCATCGATAGCGCCCCCAACGCCATTGCAACCAACTGCACCCCTTCTCCATGCAGATTGCCGGACGTCAGGGTTGAACTACTGCTCCCGCACCGAGCACTCTCGGCGGCCCTCTGGTCCGCCGCGCCCTTCCGGATCTGGGAGGAGGTCACCGGCGGTGCGCGGATCTAGCGAGGTGTGCGCAGATATGTCCTCCTCTCTTCTGCACGTGCGCGCCCTGGGAGGAGGAGGTCGCCGACGGTGCACGGATCTGCGCAAGGCGTGTGAGGGGAGGAAGAGAGAATCAGGAGAGGAAGAGAGGATCGGGAGAATAGGGAGAGGCAGGATTGGGAAGTTAGGGTTATGAGGGCGGTGACCGGATTGGGAAGTTAGGGTTATGAGGGTGGCAGCAGGATTGGGAATTTAGGGGTGGCGGATTAATTGGTCCTAACCCAACGGAGTTGGCCTCAATTGGGCCAACATATTGCAGCCAGTATTTAAAAAAAAAGTCTATAATGAACCGTTCATTATAGGTGGTTTTTTGAAAAAAACCATCTATAATATTATCACATGCGGTTTTTTTTAAATCGTCTGTGATGACTGGTTTATACATACGGTTTTAAAAAAAAACTCATGTGATATGTATTTTCACAAGAACCGCCTGTGATTAATCCTATTACAGCCGGTTTTTAGTGAACCACCTACGATTAAGTGTCTTATATGACCATTTTTATAGTAGTGTATGTCTTGTTCTTAATCAACAAGAAATCTCTACATGGGGACATAAAAAGTAAAAGAATTTGCAAGCACTGCACCTAAGGGCACGTGCCAAGAACCTTACTGAGGGGTAATACAAGGCACCATTGTCGTGACAATGACAACCGAACTATCGGCGGCGACCACCGAGATGAAGTACAATCTTTGTCATGTCAAACATGCACCAACTGCTAAAGATATGAGGGAAGGTCAAGATCTTCCTTTGTGCCTCCCAAATCGCCCATGCGTGGGCTGGAAGAAGACATGCTCTTCGTTGGGGCAAGAAATCCAGGAGATGTCTGTCCACTCATGACTGAAATAGCCTTAGAACGACCGGATGTCCATCGACAAGCAACAAGAGGTTTTGACAACCTAGATCCATGAGGTGCCACTGTTGAAAGCAAGAAATATGGCCCTAGAGCGGTCGGATAAAGAAGAATAGCACAACATGCACTATCTCAGAAAACACTTCTGCTACATGATCATCACTGACGGGCACGAGGAGGCCCGTCGCTGATTAAAGGCAACACTGACGGGCGAGCTCGTGCCCGTCAGTAGTAGTGATGCATAAGGCGAGGCGGCCAACATTTACTGACGGACACAATACCCGCTCGTCAGTAAAAGTGGGACGAGAGGCGCAACTTGGCATCTCCACTGAACGGACAACCTTCACTGACGGGCGCACCTCCCGTGCCCGTCAGTAAATATCGGATCTCCACTGACGGGTGTATTGTCGCCCATCAGTGGAAGGTTGCTCCAGGACTGCCTTCGAGGGCAGATTTATCACAGACGGACGCCATTTTTTGCCCGTCAGTGATAATTCTGCACATATAACAGTGGAGGCGCCCGCAGCTGGCCGGTGAGCTCGCGCGCCTCACACGGCCAGCTGCGAGCGTCCCACGACTGCGCGGCAGCGGTCCTCTCCTTCCTTCTCCCTATCCTCCCCCTCTTCCCTCCCTCCTCCTTCTAGATATACTACAATCTAGATCTAGATCTCTCTCAATCCTCTCCCTCCTCCTCTCCACCCCCTTTTCCCTCTCTTCCCCCCCCCCTCCTTCCTCCCTCCTCTTCCTAGATATACAATCTAGATCTAGATCTCTTTTAACCCTCCCTCCTTCTCTCCACCCAATTTCCCCTCTCTTTCCTCCTCCCCTCCTCTCTCTCCTTACCCTATTCGGAAGGCTCTCGAGTCCGCTCCTTGACGGCGCTAGCGAGCTCTCTTTGGTACGATGTAATACATGAAAGAAGAGAATTAATTTTGTGATTATTTTGTTTATTTGGACTATAATCAATTAGTTTATTGTTGTAGGGATCGATGGATCGAAGTTGGATGTACGGCGAAAGTACCACACGGAGTTTCGTTGATACTTTGAATGAGTTTCTAGATGTGGCCGAGGAAGATAGGGAGAAAAAGGGTGTGAACAAGATGTGTTGTCCGTGTTGTGTATGCAAGAACACGATAATGTTCAGGAAGAGAGGCATGTTGCAGCTACACTTGTTGACTCGAGGTTTCATGGAAGGTTATACACGTTGGACAAGTCACAGTGAGGAGGCAAAAATTTTAGCTACTCCTGAATGTTTAGAAGAAGAGGACATATATGAAGACGTAGAAGAAGATGAAGACCATATTTCTGAATGTAGGGATGACTTGACGGGAGAGGCGGGGAATAATTTGGCTGATATGTTGAGGGATAGTCACATGGCGGACCAGGTGGTCGAAGACCCCGAGGATGAAAGAGAGGTTGCAAAGTTTGCGAAACTGATGGAAGACTCGACAAAACCACTGTATCGCAGTTGTGATCCTGAGCACACACGTCTATCAGTCACGCTAGAACTTCTAAGGATCAAGGCAGCCCACAACTGTGCAGACGCAAGCTTCGATGAGACACTAGCTTACCTTGCGACGGTTTTTCCAAAGGAGAACGTGTTGCCTACGAGGATTAAAATTAGAGAGCTAAGAGGTGAGCACTTGTTCCAACTAATAGTGAGAGCGACACAACTGTATAAGTGAACTTCGTATGGATAGGAGAACATTTCACATATTGTGTGAGATGGTGAGAGATGTTAGTGGTCTAGAGGGCACACGAAACACATTACTAGAGGAGATAGTGGCTTCATTTATCTACACATTAGCTCACCATTTAAAAAATAAGACAGTAGGAAAGTTTTTTTTACTGGAGCAGCGAGACAACCAGTAGAAATTTCAACAAATGCCTTCTAGCTGTTCTGAAACTGCATCATTTGCTACTTAAGAAACCAACACCTATACTTGAAGATTGCACAGATGATAAATGGAGTGTTCGCATTTTATTTATGATACTATCTAATTGCCTACCAACTCCATTTTATCTTACTTTCGACACTTTTTCACATTGTTTGGTTGTAGTATCATGACATTAAATAATTTAGTGGTTTGTATTTAAACTTTGTATTTTGAAAAATGACACTTATCTTTTCTTGCTTCACTTCATCACAGTTCTGAAACAGAACAGCACATTGTTTTCATTTCTAGTTACTTGTTCTGATACATGGCTTATATTTTTTAAGTTTCTTAATCGGAAATGGACTCATCACGAACCCGGGAACTAGCCCGCATAGATGATGACAGGGTGGCGCCCCTAGACGTGGCGGCCCCGATTGATGCCCCACCCCGAACCGATCAAAAAGCCCCCGAGCCGGCCAGTGAACCTGCCGTCGAGCTGGCCAATGTACCTTCAGCACCTGCACCTCCCTCGGCGTGAGATGAAGAGAGTGCATCTGGCTCGTCTGACGATTCTCGATCTAGGGAGTCGGGATCGGAAGAACAGGAGGCGCCCGAGCCGTCGTCAGTAGCACCATCGAAGCCGAAGAGACGGTACAACCCTAGAGGAGGCAACCAGCTGACGAACGAGACATTCATCGTCACTCAAGTAGGCATAACAGGTGTTCCTTCAAGTCCCGAGAAGGCTGCGAGGTTGTTCAGCAACACCTGCGGGTGCATTGTCTGTGAGCATGTCAGGATCACATGCCGGGACTTCAAAAAAATGACCGACGCCCAGAAAAAGGTCCTGTTCGACAAGCTATGGAATAAGTACGCTATCCAGAGGCTGAAAAGGAAAGAGTGCAAAAGAAAGCCGACAGCATCATGTGTGCTGCTCTAAGGACATGGCGATATGAAGCAACAAAGCTGCTAGATGCCGATTTTGAAACTGAAATTAAAACTAAATGGCCAAAGGTAGAACTCGAACACTGGGAGGAGTTTATTGCTGACAAGAAGAGTGACGCATTCAAGGAGAAGAGTCGCTGGGAGAAGGAGCTGCGTGCGAAGAACAAATTCCCCCACCACCTTGGCAGCCAAGGTGTTGCAGGCAAGAGACCAATCTGGGCCAAAGAGGACGCCGCGCTAATAGCGGCTATCAAACTGATTCCTTTCACCGATATCGAGCAGGAACGCACCCAGATTTGGATGAGGGCGCACACAGTTCCTGACGCAGCTACTGGGTCACCAATTATCACGGACCCGGAGCTTCAGACGGTTTCTGAACGTTTGGTATAATCCAAACCCAATGTCCTCTTGAAATATACTATTATGCTTCCAATACGCTAACGGCCCCTACCTTGTGCCGTTTCCCTTGTAGAGGCAGCTGTCCCAGCAGCCTGCAAGCTCCCAGGACTCTGTCCAGAGTGAGAGGTGGGAAGACCATCTCTCGAAGGCTCTAGGAACGAGGGAGAAGACAGGGCGTATCCGAGGGATCGGGAGCAGCGCTATCTGGGACGAAGTCTTTCCTCAAGACCGCGAGGCTGCCTGCCAGAGGAGGAGAGGAAGGCAAATATCTCTTATGCAAGAGATGATAAGGGCAGCCCAGGAGGCTAGCAAGCAGGCGGCATAACAATTTTTAGAGTTTAGAGGCTACGACGCCCACGATGCAACTCGTCCACCTTTGCACCCTCATGGACATTAGAGCTCCTATCCTTCTAGATGGAGTAGCTACGCCTCAGCCTCCGACGTCGCCCCCGAGTCGCAAAATCCCGTCGACGACATCACCGTAAGCTTCGTCACCACCATGAATCACTTGTATGAGGTCTCTAATTCACAGCATTGTGCAGATAACAATGGGTATGACACATGGTTTATTATGCAGAGCCCCACGAAATGCCAGCTCACTATCCCTTTGCTCGGCATGAAGAAGACGGTTGCACGCGGCCTAGTCTTCCCAACAGTAGGGGACGCGACATGCCACAACGCTGCTATACCTTCCCACATGGCGAGGGTGCAGGTGGACCACGTCGTCGCCGACTTCAATGACGTCGCAGTCCCTGTCGCCCCTGAAGAGTATGTCACAAAGCTAGGAGACTGCAAGGGGTACTACATCCTGTGGTTGAAGAATCAGATAATTATCTTCGGGGTGTCCTCTCCTAGTACATCAACCATCCCCTCTCCATCAACCGAGCCGGCCCGTCTCTGCTCGGCCTGTGCACTACGTCTGTTTCGTTCGATGATCGGGATGACGATCTTGCAGAGCAGCAACACACGACGATACTTCTGTCCCGGGAGGAGGAGAAACCCAAGACAGACTCACCGCCCCGTGAAAGGCGCTCCAAGCATCACCATGACCCAAAGCTAACAGGAAAGAAGGTCTTATCTCCAAACACACTAAATGCCGCAATGGGCGAAGCGTTGAAGGGAGGTAAGAGGGCCTCCTCTCCAGAGCCGGAGAGGAAAAGAAAAAGAACACACAAACGGGGCGGCACCACTGCGAAGGAGGCAAGCAAGGAAAGCAAGAAAAAAGCCTATCCTTCCAGACATCTGCTGAAACTATCAAGAATCCTCGACGAATAGTGTACGATGCAGGTGAGCCCTTGCTCCCAGATGATGAGGTGGAGAGGTTGCCCGTACAGATGAAACTACTGCATGACACAATCATGATGATGTCACGGAATCAGGATGAATATGAACTACATTTTAATGTCCAGGTGCCAAAAATTTACGGTTTCTTCTTGGACAAACAGCATGACACCTTTGACATCAATTTGAAGATATCTTTATGTTGTTCAGACTGTGGGCGCTTTACCAAGCCCAAGAGTGTAGGCGTCTGCCCAACTGCATTTTTGGAATAATAGATCCGGTCATCATGAACGACTACTATGTACGAGAAGCGACGCCGGTCCTAATAAATTACATCCTGGAGTCATTGATATACCATAAGGCAAGGACTACGTACTCCTGCCCTACAACCCCCCGTAAGTTACTTACTACCGTGCCTAGTTTGCTTTTCTTAAGCACGTATCCCCGTCTGTTTATATTCATTCGTTACCTTTTACGCAGCGACCGCTAGATCCTCATTGTCATCCACAAGCCTTCAAGAATGATATATTATTTTGATTCCCAAAAAAGTGCTAAGCGGGACTACTCAGGAATTAAGGAAGTTCTGGAAGCCGCCTTTTGGGAATACAACTTGCGAGGGGGAAGAGCAGAATGTAAGAGCAAAAAGCTGATCCACAAATTCAACTTCCCTTGCAGGCAACAGCCGGAAGGTAGCGTGACATGTGGGTACTACGTCTGCACTCACATAGACGTGTTCGTCATATCCCATAATCCGCAATGGAGCCAGGATCAATTCAATAATTTCATACACGATCTGGCCAACAAGAAGTACGATTGGAGGAAGGATTTTGCCTGCATCCAGAAGACATTCGCGTACATTATCAACAATGAAGTCATTCGGCCAAGCGGTGATTTCTACGCGGGAGTCCAATTACCCGCTTACCGCCGCCATGCAAGTACTAGCCAAGCATCATAGCACTACTACAGAAAGGCTCATCCGGGACGTGTTATCTCAGTCGGGCAAAGCTCAACCGCCTCTGATTCACTTATCACAAGCGGGTTGCCACGGGGACTGTCTTTGATATTGATGTTGTGTCCCCAGATGGAGATATCCGAGTCGGTTTGGAGACCAACCGCCTTAGATGAGTCATCGAAGACGGTTTGCAAATGGAACCGACTCTGATATCGAGTCATCGGAGGCGGTTCGTGAGCAAACCGCCTCAGATGTAACACATATCACAGGCGGTATGGGGTGAAACCGCTTGTGATGACTGTTTGAGGGATATCACAGTCGGCTTGAGTGACCCAATCGACTGTGATAAATGTCGCCTTCATAACCAGGGTTTTCAGGAAGTCTTTTAGGGTTTCCCTGATCTGTTCTGTTGGGTGGCGGCTGGTTCGGGTAGGGGCGATTTTGAGGCGATTTTGAAGGGAGGGAGAGTGGATACTGAGGAGTAATTGCATTGGACATTGAAGAAGGTTAGTACTACTTGGCCCTCTCTCCCTATTTTGCTTTCATTTGGTTGGATGAGATAATTAGGTTTAGTTGTTTGGAGATGATGAAGTGAAAATTAATCATATAGTTAGGATCTTTTAGTATGTGGTAGGTTAATAAGTCTCTTGCATATGTATTGTGTAACAGTATGTGCGAGATGGATCGAAGTTGGATGTATCCCGAGAACCGTGTGACCCAAGAGTACATTAATGGTGTAGATGATTTCCTATTGGTAGCGCGAGACAATATGTTGGCAAAGGGAGCCAAATTTATGTGTTGCCAGTGCTATGATTGTAAGAACGAGAAGATGTTCAAGGAGACAACCCAGATACAAGATCATTTGATTCGTAGGGGTTTTGTAAATGGTTATACACGGTGGACCAATCATGGTGAGGCGCACATAATTTTACCGGGTGGAGATGAGTTGTCTAGCAACGAAGATGATGTCCACGGTGAGTCCGATTGCGAGGAGGATGAAGATATGCAGCTGGTCGATAATGAATTGGAGGAAATATTGCGTGACACAGAAGGAAACGACCTAGAGGGGAGACAATACGAGCAATTCCTGGGCTTGATGGAGGACTCAGAGAAACCTTTGTTTTCGGGGTTGCAAGACAAAATACACAAGATTATCAACTGTTCTTGAACTATTCAAATTGAAGGCAAGCAATGGTTGGTCCGACAAAAGTTTCACCTCTCTCCTAGTACTCATGGCAGACTTGCTTCCACAGGGAAACGAGATGCCCACGAGCACATACAGAGCGAAAAATATTCTTTGTCCTCTAGGTCTAGAAATAGAAAAACTCCATGCTTGTAAGAACGACTGTATCATCTTCCGTAAAGAGTATGCGACCGTACATGTGTGTCCAGTATGCAAGACATCCAGATACAAGCAGCTCGATGTTCAAGGTGATGAATCATAGGGTGTCGAAAGTAGGAAAGGACCGCCGGCTAAGGTAGTGTGGTATCTTCCTATAATTCCGTGTCTGAAGCGTTTGTTTGCAAACAAAAAGCACGCGAAACTTATGAGATGGCATGCCGACGACCGTAAGAAAGATTTCATGCTAAGACACCCCACTGATTCAATCCAGTGGAGAAACATCGACACTAGGTATCCAACATTTGGAGCCGAGTCGCGAAATGTAAGGTTCGGATTGAGTACAGACGGAATGAATCCCTTCGGTAGCATGACCTGTCGACATAGCACCTGGCCGGTTGCTATGTGCGTGTACAATCTCCCTCCTTGGCTTTGTATGAAGTGAAAGTACATCATGATGGCCATGCTAATCCAAGGCCCGAAGCAACCTGGAAATGATTTTGATGTATACCTAGCACTCTTGATGGAAGATCTTCAGACTCTATGGAACAAAGGGGTTGACGATGTATGGGATGCCGACAAAAGGGAACACTTTACCTTACGCGGCCTCCTGTTCTGCACCATAAATGACTATCCTGCCTATGGTAACCTGTCTGGTCAAACCACTCACGTAGCTAACGCTTGCGGTCAATGCTTGGATAATACGGCAAGTGTCTACCTCAAGCACTCGCACAAGACAGTGTACATGCGGCACCGTAGGTACTTGCGAAGGAATCATCCATACCGGAATCTCAAAAAAGAGTTTGATGGTACAATAGAGGAGGGAATGGCTCCAAAGCCTTATTCAGGAAAGGAGGTCTACGATATGGTGAAGGACGTTGACATAGTTCTCGGTAAAGGAATCCCATTGAGAAAGGGCATATGGAAAAAGAAGTCGATTTTTTGGAATTTACCTTACTGGGAACACCTGGAAGTTCGCCACTGCATTGACGTCATGCATGTAGAGAAGAATGTATGTGATAGCTTGCTTGGTCTATTATTGAACATCCCTGATAAAAAAAAGGACGGTGTGAACGCAAGGCTTGACATGGTCGATATGGGCATCAGACTTGATTTAGCACCCCAGAAATCTGAAAAAGGTCGAACATTCCTTCCACCTGCAAATTACACCCTGTCAAAGGCTGAGAGAAACCGAAATTTGCAAGTGCTTGCATGGTATCAAAGTTCCATCTGGTTACTCCGCCAGCATAAAGAAACTTGTGTCGATGAAAGATTTGAAATTGCTTGGAATGAAGTCTCATGATTGTCATGTTCTGATTACACAAATGCTCCCTGTTGCTATTCGAGGCATTTGCCCACAAAGGTTAGAGAGACAATCATAATGTTATGCCAATTCTTTCAGGAAATAACCCAAAAGGTCATCAACCCCCTTCGGCTAGATGCTTTGCAACAACGATTGGTGGTAACTCTATGTCATCTTGAGATGTATTTCCCGCCGACATTTCTTGATATCATGCTGCATCTCATGGTTCATCTCGTCGGAGAGATTAAGATGTGTGGCCCTGTCTTTCTTCGGAACATGTACCTGTTTGAAAGATATATGGGAATTTTGAAGTCTTATGTACATAATCGATCCCGCCCAGAGGGGAGCATTGTTGAAGGCTATGCAACCGAAGAGGTCGTTGAGTTTTGTTTGGACTACATGTTGAATGTGAAACCCATTGGCGTACCTGAATCACGCTATGCTGGGAGGCTACAAGGAATCAGTACTCTCGGAGCAAAACGAATCAATCCCGATCCGGATGCACTTGCGAAAGCCCACTTTCTTGTGTTGGAACACATGGATGTGGTATCTCCCTACATCACCGAGCACTTTGAGTTGGTACAGAAACAGAATCCGAATAAATCTCAAAGATGCATCACTATACAACATAACTCGAGGTTCAATCAGTGGCTACACGACCGAATCACCAATAGCTCATCCATCGATGATATGCTTACTTGGTTGTCAAGAAAACCATCGTACCAAGTCATGACATATCAAGGGTACCAAATAAATTGGTATACATTTTATACGAAGGCTCAAGATGCAAAAAGCTCATATCAGAACAGTGGTGTCCGTATAGATGCTGTAGATGGTGTCGCCCATGAAGAACGGCCATACTATGGGTTCGTAGAAGAGATATGGGAGCTCGACTACGTGAAGTTCAAGATCCCCGTATTTCGGTGCCGTTGGGTGCATCTTTCCCACGTGAAGGTTGACAATTATGGCGTGACTACCGTGGACCTTGGTCGTGTTGCTTATGCAAGTGAACCATTTGTGCTTGCAAAACATGTTCACCAAGTCTTCTACATAGTCGATCCATCTAATAAGAAGCATCATGTCATAAGGAATGGAAAGAGGAGTATCGTCGGTGTCGATGAAGTGGTCGATGAGGATGACTACAACAGATTTGGCGATATCCCTAATTCAGACGAAGTGACGTGCGAAGAAACACAAAGTCATGACAATGAGACCTACATCCGCAATGATCATCATGAAGGTCTTATTTTCAAAGGAAAAAGGCAAGTGCATGATTAGTGATGTGGGTGCAGGTTCAAATGGTTATGTATGCTTGCATTGTGTTGAAATGAGCATTTGAACTTTGATTGCATTTCAAATTTCGTAATCTATATCAGAATGAATGTGATCCTTGTGTAATGTGAAACTTTTCTATGTGCTGTGTGAATTATGATCTCTATGAAAACTTTGTGTAAATGATGAATGATATTTGAACTGTCGTTTAAATCATATGAAAACTGATGTTTTTCCCTAAAAAGAGGGATATTCATGTCTGGCTAAAGGACATATCAGAGGCGGTTACGAGTCAAAAAAGCCTCAGATATGTGCAATCAGAGGCGGGTTTGTACAACAACCGTCTCAGATATGTGGACATCAGAGGCGGGTTTGTACAACGACCGCTTCAGATATGTGGACATCAGAGGCGGGTCGTTGTACAAACCCGTCTCTAATGAGGTTCCTTTAAATACCGTGGACTTAGGGTTTTTTTCAATCCCGCCAGTTGTGAATGCAACCCCTTCGAATTCACCGCCCCATCCTCCCCGATGGCCCCGCCCCGGCCCGACCTCGCTGCCCCGGCCACCCCGACCGCCCCGGCCACCCCGACGCCGCCCCGGCCTCCCCGGCCATCCCGACGCCGCCCCGACGCCGCCCCGGCCACCTCAACGCCGACCTCCCCGCTCCTCCTCGACGCCACCGCTCCTCCCCATCACCGGCATCCCCGAAGCTCAAGGTATCATAGCAATTCGTTATTGAGCTAAGCAAGAATGTTCATATGAATTATTTAGGGTGGTTTATTTTTTGCTTTTGTGAGCCCTGCTCAAACTTCTCCTATTGAAATTATTTGTCCAATAAATTATATGCATATTGCAATATTTGTGTGCTCTTTCCATCCAAATGAAGTAGCTATCCCACACATCTCCACTATTGGATAATATATAGGATAATTAAACTATCTAATGTTGTGCATATTTTGACTATGTGATGTTTCCATCCAAATGGAGATATGTAATTTGTTAGTAGTCACTCCTGAATTATCAGATCATGCCTGCTATTTAGAAGCTTATGGGTCCTAGTAAAAAGGTGAAAAAATAACTTGTTAGAAATGCCCCTCATGATCATGTGGATGGGGTGAGTTAAGAATTTTGTAGGGACAATCATGCGTACAACGACGAGTATTCTAGCATATATTTTTGAAGCATTTGCCTAGTGCCTCTCATTTCTCAGCTGTAAGTTCTATGGGTAGTGCACAATTACAACTAGTTAGCACTGTTACAACTAATTAATTTCCAAATAATTAGCAAGTGATTCATTAGTAGAGGAACTAATTTAAAAATAATGTTGTAATGCTCTGTCCTATTTACCTCGTTAAGATTTTCTTGTTTGCTCGTTGCTTTCCTAATGTTGGTTACTTTTCCTATTCTTGTTTTTGTCAAGAAATTAGCCGAGTTATTCTCAAAGTAAGAAAATTGGTGTTATTCTAGTTTGACCTTAATAGTAATTGTCAAGATGTCGGACGCACAATCTTCTTCAAACTCATCGTCCTCTACATCGCCGCCGCCTACTTCTTCGCCTGCCCATTCTTTGTCCAAAAAACTCAAGAAGATCAGGAAACCTAGAATAATTTCACAAAGACCGACGTGACGCATGGTAATCACTGAAATATCAATGCGAACTGGGGCCCCCAAAGAAACCAGACAAAGTGGCTGCCAAATTCCGATCATTTTGCGGGATTCTCGGGCGTGAGAAGGTGGACATCCGTATAGATAAATAGAAGCTAGTCACCGTTGAGACGCAAAATCAATTGATGGCGGAGATAAAGGAGTGGTTCCAGTTCCCTCCAGAATTTGAAAAAAACATCAAACGAGCTGCGTTCACGAAAATCTTGAAGGCTTGGAGGAGATTTAAGAGCGAGCTCACAACTAAATTCATAAGGAAGGGACAGAGTCCATTCAATCAATACAGCTTCTTGGATCCAGAAGTGTATAGGAGTTTTGTTGAGATGAGGTCCACTCCTGAGTTCGACCGTCTCAGTGCAAAGCAGAGAGAATTGTCGGCTAGAAACAAACAAGCACCCGCATCACCTCGGCACAGGGGATACGAACAGGCGGAGGAGAAAAGGGCGCGTGAGGACCAACTAGCAAGGGCGCAGAATGTAACCCCTCCATTTGCAGGCCTGCAAGGGCGGGCCCATTCCTGGTTAAGAGCTCATGCCAAGTCTGACCCTGCAAGCGGCACCACAAGATTTCCGAATCCCGCAGATGAGGAAGTCGCACAACGCATGGTATAACTCACTCACTTTAGTCCTTATGAACGTAAAGAATAGAATTAGTAAAACTCAAAGTACTTGAGTCAGAATTTCTTCTTGTAGGTGGAAATGAGTTCTCAGCCCTCCCAAGGTGACGTGGTTGTGTCATCACGGACACACGACATCCTCACCACTGCACTGGGAAACCCTGAGCACCCTGGTCGCACACGAGGCATAGGAAGTGCTGTTCCATGGCACCAAGGATTCCCCGAGACTGAGGAGGAATACGAGTGCAGAAGGAGGGCTAGGAGGAGCTAGACGCAGTCTCCAACAACACAGATAGACCACGCTGCCATGGAGGAGCGTATAAGAGCGGAGGTATCGAGGCAGGTGGATCTTATCAAGGAAGAATTGAGGGCACAGTTCGCCCTGACTGCTGCAGCTGCGAGCCCTGGCAACCGTCGAAGTAGCTACGCATCCAGTGGTCTGGTTGGAGATGAAGGAGGCAGCCAAGGATTACCGGTTGAGCGTATCACGGTAACAACAATAAACCTATTTGTTGTCACATGTTCAATTATACTATGAACATGTCTTACGAAATCTTCACGCTATTTTCTAGGAATCAACTCGATGCAAGCTCATGGCCAGAGTGATGGGTGACAATCTCCTTGATGCTGCTTTTGGGGTGGTACATCCTTTGGAGCCGGGGAGTATGGTGCATTGTGTGCCCCTTCGCCCTAACTTCGTGAAGGTTATGGTGGACTTTGTTGTTGATGGTTTCAAGCTCCTACCGGTGCCTGTGTCCGTACCTGACGAGATCACCATCCTGCAAGAGTCCATCGGCATCTT
The DNA here is from genome assembly GCA_019208055.1 of Stipa capillata. Classification (NCBI taxonomy): domain Eukaryota; kingdom Viridiplantae; phylum Streptophyta; class Magnoliopsida; order Poales; family Poaceae; genus Stipa; species Stipa capillata. The sequence goes on along the minus strand of JAGXJF010005470.1, from coordinate 96,320 downwards.
GATCCATGGTCGAAGAAGGACGTCGTCCTATTGGACCAGCCTTCATCGCAGTCGGCATCACAGGCGTGCGAGAAGAATCCAACCCCCATGGAGCTTGTAGCGGAGACAGTGCATGAGAACATCCCTGACATCGTCGAGTCAGTAGCACCGCCGCCAGAGGAGCATGGCATTGTGGCAACAACTCACCAAGAAATGGCAATTGCAAAGCCTTCCGAAGAAAAGGACGGAAATGGTCAGAAGAGAAGCAGGACCAGCAAGAGCATGAGCATCAAGAGCACGAAGAGTGGGAAGAGCGTCAAGACTGTCTGTCCACCATCTCCTGAGAAGATGCAGTTGGCTCTAAAATTCGTTAACGGAGAGCCAATGGTGAAGGAGCATGAGTTCAAATCCTTGTCAACAGCATGTCAGTGATTGCACCAGTGGTACATGGAAGAGAGCAATATTCTTCGAGGAGACACTGGAAGCAGGCCACAAAGCTTCAAGGTCAAGTTTCGAGAGGAGCGCTTGTGGCACCAAGATCTCGATGGGGTATTCTATGTGTACTTCGAGGACTTGTTTGATCTGCTAAGACTCGACGCCCTCGAGCAATCCCTCTTGAGATGCTGGACATTGTAGGTCTGCTCACTCGGATCATAATTGGAATATCTACATATGTAGATGCTAGTTATAATATCGTCCTACAATTTTCTGTAGATACATGTATAACGAGGCCAAGACGCTCAAGGAACCGGTTGGTTTCCTTGACCCATGCAGGGTCACGGACGAAGCCATTAGGGACAACGAAGAATTCGTACTGCAGTATGTTACAAAGGCGTTGTTGGCTCAGAAGGATAAGGAATACTTCATGTTTGCATACAAACCTGGGTATGTATTCCGCTATTTGGTTATTTTCAAACTAGATCAACATTTTGTAGTACCCATGACAACACATCTATATGCAGCTTCCATTGGGTTTTGATAGTCCTCGTACCAAGACGTAACAAGGTGATATACCTTGATTCTTTGATAAATCCCACTCGTGACTTCAAGCCCATTAGCAAATACTTGACAAGGCATTCTTGGAATTCCGTGCTTGGGGAGGGAAGGGCAAAGGATCCAAGTTATCGCACAGATTTAACTTTCCGGTAATATATATGTTATTATATCACATCTCCGCTAGGTACCGTTTTAATGTATATAACAATAAATTCATTTCTAATTGCAGTGCAGACAACAAGTTAAAGGAACTAACACTTGTGGATTCTACGTTTGCCTCCACATGGAGAAGGTGATGAGTTTCATCACAAGGAAACAAGATATCAAGGTTCGTTATTTTTCAATATATATTCATTGTATTTGCATGTCAGATAATTTCTCCTCTCCATCGTTTGCGAAAGATTTGGAAGGTAGAAGATGAGGGAGGCCCACTTGATGATCAAGCATTGCTAGCGCGAATTAGAGGGATTTTTGCATTCTTCATCAACACTCAAGTCCTAACCCTCAAGGCGATTTCTATGGTGGAGGTGTAGCGGAGTAGCTAGCTTTGTTTCAAAACTTGTGATAATTTCAGAACTTTGTGATTATTTTAGAACTTGTGATTATTTCAAAGCTTGCGATTATTTCAGAACTTGTGATTGTTGGTTGTGAACTGTGATGTGATTATTTGCTTTATTGTGATGTGATTATTGGCTGTCAGTTGCTCTATTCTATGAATCTGTCATTATATATGTGCATCTGTCAATTTTTCAGAGGGCATGGCTAGCAAAACCTAAGACTAGTCCAAAATACAGGGAAATCATGCTCTCTGTACACAGACATCAGAGGCGGGTGGTATAAAGGCCCGACTCTGATGTCAGTCATCACAGCCGGTTGGTATAACGGCCCAACTCTGATGACTTAGTCATCACAGCCGGTTGGCATAAGGGACCGACTCTGATGACTTAGTCATCACAGCCGGTTCGCCTAAAGGCCCGACTCTGATGACTTAGTCATCACAGCCGATTGGCATATGGGACCAACTCTAATGTTTTAGTTATGACAGCCGGTTGGACTAAATGCCCGACTCTGATGACTGAGTCATCACGGACGGTTTTTTTGGCAACCGACTGTGAACTTAGGGGTCATCAGAGACCATCCCGCACAGTCGGTTGGGCAAACCGCCTCTAATGATCATTTTTACCCGTCTCTAAAGGCATGTTTTGTAGCAGTGTAGACCTAGAGTAGGGCTAGTGAAAATAAACATTGATAAATTCATGTCTTTGTTGTTTTAATTCATTGTAAACTAACTTGTATGTACTTAATATTTGTGATATTAATTGCTATATATGCTTAATATTTGTGATATTAATTGCTATATATGCCTACTATTTCTGATATTAATTGCTATGTATGCTTAATATTGTCTATTCAGATATGTTTAAAAATGTATGAATAATATTTCCACTGACGGGCACAGGCTATGTACCTATCAGAGGAAACAGTTACCGCTGACGGGCGAAAGTTTCCCGCCCGTCAGTGAAAGTTCTCCCAGGATGCCGCGTAGCCAGCGCTGGAAGGCTTTTCACTGACGGGCCGGGTCCACCCGTCAGTGGAAATATGTCTCTACGGACGGGCCGTCCGCTGACAGGAGCTTACTGATGGGCGTTGAACTTGTCAGTGATTGCCCTTTTTTTTCCTGTCAGTGCTGGTATTTCCTGAGGTAGTGATATGATAGAAAAAATACAAGAGAATTTATTTAGCAAGCACTGGGGGAGGGAGGGGCAGGAAGGATAAAATCAATGCACCATGGACGAAAGTTTACAGATCTAAAGCCATAGACACTACTTGTAGATCGAGCAGCACAACCATCTCTATGGAGATGCCCTGGAGAACGAAAGGCGGCTCAGGAAGCTTTTGGTCTACGACGAATTTCTTATTTAGGGTCGCATATAGATGGTCGTTAGCAATGCCGCGAATGCTAGCCAAGCCATCGTAGACATCAAGGAAGATGAACACCATGGTGACTCTATGATGGAGATTCTTGGCCAGTGACGAGCTAATGGGGAGTGGGCTGAGCTCCACTCCTCCCTTCTAGCCAATGAGGCTGGTGGAGAAGAAGGGGAAAAGGTAGAAGGAAGCAAGAATAAAGAGTAACAGGTGAGAAGCTAGTGGGATGGGTAGGGATGGAGTAGGAGGGGAGTGGAGACTCGGTTTGAGACTGCTGAATAGTGGTTATGTTTTAAGCCGTTGTAGATAAGAATTCATGAAAAAAATTATAAATTAAATTAAATATAAATAAATTCGGTTGACAAATAGTTGTTTCCTCGTATTTCATCTTATATGACCCGTAACGAAAAGATATATAATAACTGAATACTCGAGTTTTTTAGAAGTTCGATTATGCACTTCAGTGCCAAACGGAGACTGATCCAAGCATCAGCATTCCCACTTCCACTTGCATCAATATTCCAGTGCGAGTGCAGGACAAGCCCCACACAGCACTTACTATTCCTGTCGCATCCATCGTACGGAATCGTCACACGTAGCCATCGACCACTGATGACAAAGACTGGCTACCTTGTCTGCACATGTATGGTAACGTTTTGGGTGTGTTTTACTTGACATTCACAGTCACCTTGTTGTCATGTTCTTCTAATGGAGAAAAAAAACTTGATCCGAGAAAGAAAATCTGGCTACTAAGAGTCAGTATCTGTGACAGGCAGTCGAGCGTGTACGTAGATTTGCACACATATCACTGTACGTGCACATGACTGAGACCAACAGATTTGCACGATAAATCCTGCGGCCTGCTGAGCACATGCTGCGCGATCGTCCGGGAGGCATCAATTGGCATAAAAGAAGCTTTTGAAGACTCCGAATTTCGATAGCTACTTTATGTTTGGAATTCCAAAGGATCTAAATCTTTTAACAATGTTATAATCAGATCCCTAATGGCCAATGGTAAACAAAGCGCATTTCCATATATTTCATTTTTAAATTTTTAGTTAATTATAATAATCTTAATTAAAAATATGGAATTTTTTATTCAGAATCAACTTAATTAAAACCTGTTAACCAAAAGTATGCAAAAATTTACTTTGTTAATTTTTCTAGGTCTTATATATACACCTTCAAGAAGACCTCTGAAAATTATCAAGAATAACAGTAATGGAAGGATAAGTCCGACCAACGTATGTATGAAGTGCATGGTACATCTTGTCAAATTAAGTAAGCACTTTTTCGCTAAAGATCGAGCATCTCTAAGGACACTCTCATATATTATATCTTAAGTTGTATCTTATTGTCTCTAAAATATTTTTATTTATTATATTTTATGATCAATACTATCATTTTAACCTTGTAACATGTTTGTGGCATAACTCTAGTACATAGTAGTATGGTTGTGAGCCATATAAGATCACTCAAGAATTAATTTGCATCGATTACACCGCTAAGAACCATCTCTAGATTAAGAGACATCTTTCCTCTCTCTCCTTTATAATTACCCTGTCACATAAGTTTTTTTTATCTAGATGGTATAGATTAAGAGACAGTTAAGATAGAGCATTGGGACTGCCCTAACAGCTCTCCTCTTCTCTCACTCTAATATAAACCACTGCTCATCAACTGAGCGTGTTTACCAAACATGTTCCATACAAGATCTGTTGGCAAAAGAAAATATTCCATAGAACATGACGAATGTTTAGGCAGCCCTTGCGCATTGTTCCTGTGCATAGTGTATATAGCTCATATGCGGTGTCGTATGCAGACATGCAGTGTTCCAATAGTCTGTAGGAATTGTTTCTATAGCTCGAGGTAAGTGTTCCTATAGTTCATACGCTCCTCCGCCGGTACCTAGGCAACTTTTCACTAATTGGACACAAGTGTTCAAGCATTATGTAGGCGGTGTTCTGTCATAAAAAAGAGCACTAGCGTACTCGAGCAAAAAATGAAAGGGAGAGACAAAGGCTAAGCCAACTAAGAGTCATTTTTTTAAATTTCCCAGTCAACGCCGTAAACCGACGATATCACCTAGTGGTTAAATAAAAAGAGAAAAATAATAATTTTAGAGCCAGCTAGTAAATAAAAGAATAGCAGATCTATAATACCCTAGGTTCCAAGCTGACTTAGATCTAAAGGAAGTTACTACCATTGAATCTATATCTGGTTTTATATGTTGGTAGCAAATTACTTTCCTTAGCAATGTGGGATTAATCTCCCAACACTTGCACACATAACTCGGGCCACATGGATCGACTTAGATCTAAAGGGAGTTACTACCATTGAATACATCGCTGATTTTATATGTTGGTAGCAAATTACTTTCCTTTGTAATATGGGATTAATCTCCCGACTCCTTACACACATAATTTGGGCCACATGGACCAAATTCAGGACTGGGCTTTGGGTGTTACATACGTCCACCCTCAAAGGACCCAATGTCCCTGTCGGGACACTACCAACATACCTGTAGTAGGGCAAGTGATCAGGATCTTCTCCTCTTAACACACAGTCATACGTTCAGTGCCTATACTTCTGTCATGCTTTGTGTTTACATCGGGCTCACACAAGTCATGTGTCATATGCTTATGCTCCTGATCTATGTGCGCTCGTATAGCGGTGAGGGTCGGCTCTAATACCACTTGTAACGTCCTAGGTTCCAAACTGGCCTAGACTTAACCACGTATTGGATTGATCACATATGCATAGCAACTCACTTGCGTTTTCGTCCTCGCTTCATGCAAAATAATCAACCAGGAGACGCTACTATAGGATAGCTGGTTTTGTATGTTTAGCTAATTTCTTCCCATAACAATGTGTGATTAATCTCCTAAAACTTATACACACAACTTGGGCCACGCGGGCCAAAATCAGGACCGGGCCTTGGGTGTTACATAATCCTAAGGCTAATACGATGGTTGAGATTTAAGAAATTCTCGCCGACTTAGCATTAACAAATAAAAAGGGCACTAGCTTACCTTTCCTGTGTAGGTTGCATCCTAATCTCTTGGGCAGACTGGATGCACGAAAGCCCAAGTAATAGTTAATATCCAAACCACGGTAGGATATTGCCATGTAAATTTATATAGGAGTATTCATAGGATGTAAAATTTAGAGTCGGTTGTTGACTTTTGTACCACTACATCTCATTTAGTGTCAACATCCTAAATGACCAATGCAATAGGTTTTCTATAAGAAGAATCAGTAGTAATAAATAGCAGCGTATAAGTTGAAAACTTTTTGAAATCTAATTGAAAGTCAGTCCTGATTTTGAGTGAAAAGTCATAAAAAATTAGTTGAAAGCTAAAAAAATTTAACTAAAAGGTGTTGAATTTGGTTGACTCCAGCAGTATCGCCGGAGACGAGGATGCCAGGGTGAGGTGTCTATGGCAGCCTACGGAGGGGCGATGATAGCCATGCCCAGAAAAGAAAAGCTCCGTGACCGCCAGCTAGCAACCCCCGTACACGTACTACTAAACTTGGCGCGCTGCGATAGGCATCAATTATTATATCTACTCTACTAGCTCGATCTGCGTCACTCGGCTAGCTGGTCCACTGCACCACTGCTCTCTCCCCAGTCCCCACAGATCCACTCCCGTGCCAGTGCAAGCCAAGCGCCACACTGCACGTAGTATTCTTGTCGCGTCCCAGCGTACGGCCGGGCAGTCTCGATCGATCACATGGGCGATGGAAAAAAGACTGGCTGCCTTGTCTCAACATATGTGGCTATTTCATTCGTGTCGCAACTTTACCATATTAAGCAGCAGAAAGTATGAGCTCTATTACCGATCGATCGATCGATCGCACCTGTGACGAAACAAAAAGGCAAACGCGTAGTTCACTAATGATAATATATAATATTACGAGTTATTACATCCGATCGGTACATCTCACCCCGTTCCTTTCGTATTACAAACAATTAAGCACGAGATCAACAGGTACTCCCTCCGTCTAAAAATATAAGACGTATTTTAATTCATTAAGATAATATTTTGACCAATGATTACTCTATTAATATATAATTTATGTGACATAAAATTATTATCATTAGATTTATATTTAAAATACTTATTTATAATTATAATTTTGTATTACATAAATCGTATATTAATAGAGTAATCATTGGTCAAAATTTTATTTTAACGAATTAAAATACGTCTTATATTTATAGACGGATGAAGTATAATATGAGTCATATTATATGACACGAGAACACACAAATGTTGAGAGAGCTCTCCAGTCCCGAGAAACAATGTAATGCAACGCGACGATGCAAGGTTGCCGGCCGACACCTTCAAATTAATCACACGGTTGGGTTAAGCTAGGTGCATCGATGAGACAAAGCCTGCAGGAATAGGCAATCAGCACTAATTAATCGACAGCAAGCTTTATTAATCGCGGCAAAAATTAAAGGAGATCGATGAAAGGATAGATATAGGTATAGCAGATATACCCGTGCTGTGAAAGATGAATGAATGGTAGCTAGGCGCCGGCCGGTAGCAGGCGTGCTTTGTCGCTAGAGTCGCAGCTCGAGGTCCAGCGCCTCGTCGGCGCCGGAGGGCGCCCTTGTCCAGCTGAGCACGTCCGCGGCGCCGTCGTTGCGGCCGGCGGCCGGGTCCAGGAGCTGCACGCGCTCCGCAACGAAGCTTGGAGCGCGGCCGCCCCACCCCTCGGGCCTGACATCGGCCGCGCTACCGCCATGCGACGCGATGGAGATGCACGTGGACCGGCCGTCGCCGGAATCGCACGACGCCCGGCCGGCGGACGGCGCGACAGCGGCGGTGGCGAAGGGGCCGTAGAGGTAGGGGTCGCTGAAGGCGCCGCCGACGCGGTCCTTCCTGTGCGCGTTCTGGTGGCCACCGAGCGCCTGCGACTTGAGGAACGTCTTGTCGCAGAAGAGGCACGGGAACAGCCGCACGTCCTTGCCGCCCACGCGAGCCGTCGGCGCCGCCTCGTCCCGGCCTCGGCAGCTGCCCGACGGCGCCAACGCAAGCGACAGGTCCACAACGGCCGCCGCCGCCGCCTGCCCATGGAGCCACGTCGACGTGGCCGGCTGATCCATGCAAGTATTATATGTACGTACCAAGCTCAGGTAGCTAGCTGCTGCTGCTGCAGTGTCACTGCGTACTATAGTACAAAATGCAAATATGGGGGAAAGAAAGGACAGCTAAGAATGGTAACGGCGGCGCTTCTAAATTTGGAAACGGAGGACGCATGGGAGGGGAGCACGCTGAGAAGGGATGGGACTATAAATCAGGACTCGAACTCTCGAAGTGAGTGGGGAATAGGAGTGCTACAGTGCAGGCTCTAGCGAGGAGTGATCAGTCGGCCTTCCCACCCCGCGGGTTTTATAGCGTGTTTGGTTGGACTTTTCAGCAGCTTTTCACTGAAAAAAACTGTAGTCTAACTAAACGGTCAGCTTTTCAGCAGTTTTTATCAACGATAGCTGTAGGCTTTGCAGTGCAAATTCAGCTGTTTGAAAAAGCTATCTTCTGCCAGCTTTTTGCAATGTGTTGAAGCTTTAGTGCTCATTTTTTAAAATGCTGTAGATTGTTTGGATCAATGAAAAGCTATATGTTCACTTTCCCACCGCCACAGCAGCTTTTCCAGACAGCTAGCCTACAACAGCTTTGTCAAACAGCCACAGCTCAACCAAACTGGCCCTTGTACGGGAAGCTGAACAAGATCTCGACCAGGTTAAATATGCCAATTTTACCAACGGTTCAGCCGGGTTGCGTGGCGCTAGCCTGTAACCCAATATAGTTGGGGGCAATGACACCGTAACCCAATTGCGTGCAGGGGGCACACCGAATCTGTTGGTAATTGTTTTCATTTTTTACTTAGGTCTTTATTTTAGTATTGAGTACTTAAATTTTGGGCACTTATATCTCTAACCGATTAGATGAATAGAAATTTAAATATTTGCAAAATATTTCGTCAACAATTCCATTTTGCTTTTGCCCGGAAACTATTCTTTTGCTCAAACTTGCCTCACATGCCAGGAATTCTGCATGTCCGGGTGACTCCATTTGGATTAAGCAACAAATTCGTCCAGACTCTTGGTAAAGTCTAGAAGACCACGACTGATAATCAAGGGTAATGAATGGAAAAAATAACATGTTGCAACAAACATTAATTTCTTTTTCTTTATGAATGGAATAAAAAATTTACGATTTTCTGGGTCTAGTGAATAAATGGATAGAGCCTGGGTTCAATTCTGGTAAAATAAAAGGCAATGAGCTTAACTTCTTAATTGAAATAATTCTCCACTCTAATTAGACATTAAAAATATATTTGTGTCGGATGTGGGGAAATGTTGGGTAAAAGAAGCAGTATATTGATAAAAAGACTATATTCCAAACTCAAATGATGGCTTGCAAAATAAAAGATTTGTTATGTTCTATTTTGTAATTAGAACAAACATAAACTAATTGGATAGAAAAGAAGCGGAAAAAGATATGTGGATTAGACTTTCTTTCTTCTAGGGTTGTATTGAAAAAGGCAACACCCTCTTCTGACCATATTGAGGTATAGCTTTTGAAATTTTGCGTGATGCCAAAAAAGTTAAGATTTTTTATGTCTATCCAATAGTTGACCGGTTTTCTTCCTCTTAAACAATCAATTATCTTGATCACTGGATCACGGTCCAATTGACCAGAATAACCCTCGGCCCAATAAAATCCATCTTCCCTTTCTCGCTATCATAACCCATTTCTCCCTCCCCTCACCTCTCGACGCAGCTAACTATTCCCTGTTGCATGCCACTGTACCCACCTGCCCTCCAGTGTGTCGGGACCCGGAACAGTACCTGACTCACGAACAACACGCCGTCAAAGACCGAACAACCACCTCAGGGTTCGACACTGACCAGCACTGCATACAATGGCTGGGACCAGCCGGCCAGAGACGGGCATCATTCAATGAGTCAGATATAGTTCCAAAAGACCCTGTAGCGGGTTAGCACTCGACTTCCTGCGAGATGAGCCCGACGTGTGTGTCCACACCCTAACCCAATCGGCCGAAGCACGAATTGGTGGGTCACCCGAAGGCCCGACACTGTCGTCCACACCCTGCCCAGCTACCGCTGGCGGGTCACTCAATCCGCAATTACGAGAGGAGCCCGACGTCCGTGTCCACACCCCTAACCCAATCGGCCGAAGCACGAATTGGTGGGTCACCCGAAGGCCCGACACTGACATCCACACCCTGCCCAGCCGGCAATCGCATCACAGCTGGCGGGTCACTCGACTCGCAATCACGAACCTCGCAAAGAAGATTCGTACCAACTCACTACCGTCCCTTCGCACACTTCAATCATACACACACTGTGCACAAAGAGACGTGGTAACCAACTCTGAATACCATCACACGAACTCTACAGGGAGGATTACTAGATAATAGTTCACTTCCCTTATGTTTGGGCAAATAGTTATCTTACACACAACTGGCTCGAAGGCCTTAAGTACGAGATATTCAGTTACCCTGAGATACAAGCTAGTATCTCCAAAAGAACCCAAAATACCCTACAGAGGCCTACAGTTTCGATAAGCTGAAGAGGCAACCAAATTCAGGCATCATCCGGGAAATAATCGCCGAGGGAGGGTTCACCTGTTCCTAAGCATGCAACAATAACTACCAATGAGTACAAAAGTACTCGCAAGACTTAGTAGTGCTTGGACATGATATTAACATGGCATTAATTAGCATAAGACATCAACCCTATCATGCTAGTAGAGTAGAGCAACAACAGCAGAATAAGAGAGGTTTTCCATGATACATGACCACAATAACAACATTAATCCTTAGACATTCATTATTCAAATCAATTCTCTAGAAGAGTCCCTGATTGGTCGATGACCCCATAAAGATCCTGTTGGTCCGGCTCATGAGGATAGCTAGTCCACCATGAGCGGGCCCCAACTAGCCATCAACTATGGTCCCCGACACAACCAGCTGACTTGCGGCTTTCCAGGGGACATCGAGAGAGGGTTCACGTACTGTACCTCCCAAAATACTCGACGTAGGGCTCGAGCGACCCCAACAATGTACAGACGCCCTCTCAACAATGCCCCCTCGTCTCTCGCCTCACTTATTAAGGTTTAAGTTGATTAATCACCAATTTAAACCCATCAAGGTAATAGTATCGCAACATATTAGACTGGAAAGTAAATTTAGCAGAATGTACGAGAATAGGAAAATAATGACAAGGTGGCATGGCAATGCCGCAAGCTCTGCTTGCCTGGACTGGGAAACTCCTCGGGTTCCTGGAACTCGAGCTGCTGAGGCTCCACTCCCTCGTCGACGGTCTCTGGGATTTTGCAAAACGGCGACGAAGAGAACGGATAATACACGATAAGATTTCAGCATGACATTTCATTAAGTATATGTATGAATGCACACGATACTAATCATTGCAATTAAAACTAATTGGGAAAAGGGTTTGGTTCCTTTTTGGGGCGAGGGTCGGAAAAAGGGGTTTTGCGGCGATCGATTAAACCCTAAGGGACCAATATGATAATTGATTAGTTTTCTGGATACCAAATTAATATGGGGTTATTTTTCATGGGTACGTATTGCTGTTCTGGTCATGGTGGTAAATTTTCATAATTTTTGGGCAAAAAAATAAATCTATAGCGATTTATGCAAGGATTAAAGCATTTAATTAAATATTGCAAATTTCCAGCATGGTTACATGGTTGAAACTATTTTTAATAGATTCTACAGGTTTCACTGATTCCAAATATAAAAATTTCATATTTTTCTGAGGTCATATGAATTTTTAGTGAATTTTTGAAATTCCCAGCAATTTTAATCAATTTTCTTAAATTCCTAAATACCAGAAATAATTTAAAAACTTTTTACACTAACTCTAATCTAGCCTAAGTCTATGACAGTGGGGCCCTGGGCCATTTCTTTTTAATTTTTCTTATTTTCTTTTATTTCTTTTCTTTTTTCTTTTCCTTTTCTTCTTTTTCTTTTTCTTTCCCCTTTTTTTTTGCTAGGGCTCGGGCTCGGCGGTCCAGGGGACGGCGGAGGCGGGCCGGCCGACGGCCGGCCGAGCGGGCCGCGGGGAGGCAGGCCGGGCCGTGGGCCACGGCCGGCCGGGGAAGCGAGGAGGCGGCGGCGGCCTCGGCCACGGGGAGGAGGGAGGCGGGAGGGCAGCGGCTCACCGGCGGCAAGGCGGGGCGACGGGGCCGGCGAGGGAGGCGAGGGCGGCGGCCGGAGGCGGAGACGACGGCGGCGACGGCGACGGGAGGAGCGGCGGGGTCCGGCGGAGGACGAGGCGGCGAAGGGGACGTCGACCCGGGGCGGAGGAGGTGGCGCCGGCGTCGGGGAAGACGACCCGGGGCGGCGGCGCGGCTCCGGTAGCGGCGGCGACGAGCGGCGGCGAGCGGCAAACGGGGCGGCGACGCGAGGAGGAGGAGGCGCGGGCGGGGGAGCGAATGGGGAGGAGGAGAGAGGAGGCCGGGGGACGCGGGGAGACGCGCGGCGCGGCCGACCGGCCGGCATGGCCGGCGACGTGGGCGCCGGCGCGCGTCGGGACGAGGCGGAGCGGGGCGGCGGGGGCCCCCGAGGGCGGCGCATGGGCGCGCGCCACGTGGCGCGCCAGGAGCGGCCCCGGGCGGGAGCCGAACGGGCGGCCAGCGGGGGCGCGCCGCGTGGCGGCCAGGGGAGCGGGGCGGGCGCGGGGTGCGGGGCGCGGGCGCCCGAACGGACGCGGCGAACGGGAGGCCGCCACGTGGCGGCGGGGGCGGGAGAAAATAAATTTATTTATTAGGCTGTTACAAAATCTACCCCCCTTACAAAAGATCTCGACCCGAGATCTCTAACGGTTTAGAAAAGAACAAAGGATAAGCAGATTGGAGCCAGTCTTCACGTTCCCAAGTGGCTTCGTCTTCAGAATGGTTGCTCCACTGGACCTTGAGGAACTTGTAGGTTTGGTTGCGAGTAGTCCGTTCTGATTCTTCAAGGATGCGGACTGGACTCTCTTGGTAGGTCAGATCTGGTTGGAGCTCGAGGTCTTCGAGAGGGACTTCCTTGAGAGGAGGACGAAGACATTTCTTCAGCTGAGAGACATGGAAGACATCGTGCACATCGGCGAGAGCTGGGGGCAGTTCCAGCTGATATGCGACGGCACCTCGTTTGGCAAGGATGCGGAAAGGGCCGATGAAGCGAGGGGCCAACTTGCCCTTAACTCTGAATCGATGAGTGCCCTTGAACGGCGTGACTCTGAGGTAAACGAAGTCATTGACTTGATACTGTACCTCTTTGCGCTTCGGATCGGCGTAACTCTTCTGCCTGGATTGAGCTGCGCGGAGCCGTTCGCGAATCACCCGAACTTGAGATTCAGCTTCTTTAATTGAATCTGGACCGAAGAATTGTCGTTCACCGGTTTCGGACCAATTAAGAGGAGTACGGCACCTGCGCCCATAAAGAGCTTCGAATGGTGCCATGCCGAGACTGGTTTGGAAGCTATATTGTAGGAGAACTCTGCGTAGGGCAAGGACTTCTCCCAGCTGGGACCGAAGGTAAGAACACAAGCTCGGAGCATGTCTTCCAGAATCTGATTGGTTCTCTCGGTTTGACCGCTCGTCTGAGGGTGATAAGCGGTACTGAAGGACAGCTTGGTTCCCATGACTTCATGCAAACTCTGCCAGAAGCGGTTGGTGAACTGAGGACCCCGATCCGAAACAATTCGCTTCGGAACCCCATGGAGACAGACAATCTTGGAGATGTACAGCTCAGCGAGCTGACTCACTTTGTGGGTTGTCTTGACCGGGATAAAGTGAGCCACTTTAGAGAGGCGGTCCACAATCACCCAGATAGCATCATTTCCCTTTTGCGACCTTGGGAGGCCGACGACAAAGTCCATGCCTACCTCTTCCCATTTCCACTCAGGTACAGGAAGGGGTTGCAAGAGACCTGCTGGTCGCTGGTACTCGGCCTTGACTCGGCGGCAGGTATCACACTCAGCGACATACTGAGCAATCTCCCTTTTCATACGAGTCCACCAGAATCGGGGACGGAGGTCCTGGTACATCTTGGTACTGCCAGGATGGATGGAGAGAGGAGTGTTGTGGGCTTCATGAAGAATGAGTGCTCGCAATTCCTTGTCCTTAGGGACGACCAAACGATCACCGAACCAAAGGACTCCGTGCTCATCTTCCACAAAACAAGTGGCTGATCCTTCTTTCATCTTCTCCTTTATCTTCTGGATGCCCACACTTGTCACTTGAGCAGCTTTAATCTGATCTTCCAGAGTGGGTTTCACTTCCAAGGTGGCAAGATACCCAACTGGAACAATCTCAAGATTAAGGCGTTGGAACTGGTCATGAAGGGATGGCTGATGCTCCAGAACCAAAGAATTGTTGCAGTAAGCTTTCCTGCTTAGCGCATCTGCAACGACATTGCCCTTGCCAGGGGTATAGTTGAGACCAATATCATAGTCTTTGATCAATTCCAGCCATCTTCGTTGTCGAAGATTCAAATCAGGCTGAGTGAACAGATACTTCAGACTCTTATGGTCGGAGTAGATCTCGCAACGGCTGCCGATAAGGTAGTGGCGCCATATCTTCAAGGCATGAACGACTGCTGCGAGCTCTAGATCATGAGTTGGATAGTTGGCTTCGTGTGGTCGCAATTGCCGGGAGGCATATGCTACCACGCGACCTTCTTGCATGAGAACACAACCAAGACCTTGGCGTGAGGCGTCGCAATAGATCTCGAAGCTCTTTTGGAGATCTGGGAGGACCAGGATGGGAGCGGTGGTTAGCCTCTTCTTCAGCTCTTGAAAGCTTTCTTCACATTTGGCTGACCACACAAACTTCTTCTCCTTCTTCAACAACTCGGTCATGGGCTTGGCAAGAGAGGAGAAGCCCTCAATGAATCGGCGGTAATACCCAGCCAGTCCAAGGAAGCTTCGGATGTGCGAGACAGATTTGGGTTGTTTCCAATCCTGAACAGCTTGCACTTTGCCGGGATCAACAGCTACACCTTCAGAAGATAGGACATGGCCTAGAAATTCCACTTGAGACTTCCAGAACTCACACTTGGTGAATTTGGCATACAGACGGTGCTCTCGCAACTTCTCGAGCACACGCCTCAGGTGGTTGGCATGGTCTTCTTGGGTCTTGGAATAGATTAGGATGTCATCGATGAAGATGACCACGAACTTGTCCAGGTATTCCATGAATACCGAATTCATCAATTGCATGAACGTGGACGGAGCATTGGTTAGTCCAAAGGACATCACTGTGTACTCATACGACCCATATCGAGTCGTGAAAGCTGTCTTCGGAATATCTGCAGATCTGATTTTGATCTGATGGTAGCCCAGACGAAGATCGATCTTCGAAAACACAGAAGCACCAGTGAGCTGATCAAACAGATCATCGATGCGAGGAAGCGGATACTTGTTCTTCACCGTCACTTCATTCAGTGGGCGGTAGTCAACCACCATCCGCAAACTGGAATCCTTCTTCTTTACGAACATGGCAGGACATCCCCAAGGTGAAGAACTGGGCCGAATGAAACCTTTGTTCTCCAGCTCTTGGAGTTGTTTCTTCATTTCTACCAGCTCGTTTGGAGGTATCCGGTATGGCCGTTTGGAGATCGGGGCAGTTCCTGGCGGGAGGTCGATAACAAACTCCACTGCCCGATCCGGCGGCATACCAGGCAATTCTTCGGGAAAGACGTCTGGGAATTCACATACCACAGGTACATCAGAGACAGAAGGGGCTTGATCAGCTTTCAAAGCATAGAGGTAACTGCCAGAGAGCTCGGGGACAACTTCCACTTTGTCTCCATCACTACTGGTGAGAATGATAGACCTCTGAGCACAGTCGATTACTGCTTGATGCTTTGAGAGCCAATTCATTCCAAGGATCAGATCAATGTCCGAGGATGGAAGAACCATGGCGGTGGCTAAGAAGACCTTCTGACCGATGTTAATGGAAACATCTTCACACTCGTGCTCAGCCCTCATTTCCGAGCCAGGTGTTTGAATAACATGGGGAAGGCGCATTGGTATGAGGGACATGCCGCAATTAAGAGCAAACTTGCTAGATATAAAGGAATGCGATGCTCCTGAATCAAAAAGAACTGCGGCAGGACAAGAATTAACGAGGAGCGTACCCAGAATCACATCAGGTGACGCTTCGGCTTCTTCCACTGAAAGATGGTTCACCCTGCCATGGCCTGACTGTTGCTTCACAGGGTAGGCACCACCCTGAGGTCTGGGAGCAAAAGGTTGAGGAGCACGTGGGTGAGGACAACTGTTGGAATAATGCCCTTTGTTTCCACAGTTGTAGCAAGTCACACTGGCTATGTTCTGAACAGGACGAGGAGCTTGATTCCCACCAACTGGCCTCTGCTGAGCATACTGCTGTGGCTGGCGTGTCACAGGGTTGGATGGGCGAGACGGTGGAGGTGCCCTGAACTGGGGAGAAGGTGCCTGCCAAGCACGGTGTTGCTGAGAGTTGCTGCTGGAAGCTCTAGCCAATTCCCTCTCGCGCTTGCGGCTCCTCTCGAGATTATTGAGCTTGTCTTCCATAACCATGGCCTTGTTCACAAGGTCCTCATAGTCCTTGATGTCCCGAAGTGCCAACTCTTTCTGCAGCTTGGCACTCAGCCCACGCATAAACCTTCCACGGCGAAGACTGTCGTTTGGGATTTCAGCCATAGCATACCGGGCCAGGCGGTTGAAACGGTGCATGTACTCCCTGACAGAGCTCTTCCCTTGGGTGAGCTCCAGGAATTCCCGTGCCTTCATGTCCATAAGACCATCTGGAATATGGGCTCGACGGAAGGCAGTGCAGAATTCTGCCCAAGACACCTGGTGAGCATCTGGTTGCATGGCCAGGTAATTCTCCCACCAAGCAGCTGCTGCTCCTGCAAGCTGGTGGGTGGCGAAGGTCACTTTCTCTTCGGGGGAGCTGTGAGCTAGCTGCAGCTTTCTTTCAATGGTACGGAGCCAATCGTCTGCATCCAGTGGATCTTCAGAATGATCAAACACCGGCGGATTGGTCCGCTGAAAGTCAGCTAGACCGCTATGAGCATGCCCAGCATTAGCGGCCTGAGCGCGAGCCAGCTGCTCCAGGATGCGGTTCTGATCTGCCCTGCTTCTCTCCATCATCAAGAGCAACTCAGCGATGGTTGGCTGAGGTGGAGGAGGAGGGATTCCACCTCCAGCAGGCATAGGAGGCTGGTTGAGATCGCCGGGATCCATCCTGTTACAATACAAAGAGTGCAACAAGGGGAGGGTTAGGCTTTAATTCACGAGAGTCCATGCAAACTCATTGGAATAAACAGCACAAGAACACACATCATTAGCAACATTTTCACAAGAAAATGAACATCTTCTGAGTGCGAGGAACTAGAAACTTCACATTAGTGGTAGTAGTAGCATACAAAGTCTTTCACTGCTGACTGCAACTTACAACGCCTTAGCGCGAATTCAAACATTACAGCATTCAGACCAAAAGATTGCAGTCCTACATACACACACTTCATCATTGTTCCCAAAAGCTAACCTATTACATCAGGTTAGATGCAGCCCATGCTACAAAAAGGTGCCAAATGGGCTGGTGTTAGTTGCGGGCAGCATACACACATCCATCCAAACTGCCTTCACAACTAACCAACTTCATCAGATCTTGGTAGTTCAGTCCTTATATCACATCAGGAACTACCAACACAAGACGGTAGCTTCAAAGGAACTGCCGCTCAGGAGTCCACTCGCGGTAGCGAGCGGCCTCAAACGCCTCCAGGTTGAGAGGGATGGGAATCCGCCGCTCAAAGATAGGGATGATAGTCCCGAGCGGAGGAAGGCCGTGAACACGGCGATGTCCACCTGCAACCATAGCAGCGCTACTGACGGTGGGGCGGTTTCCAAACTCAATCCCACCGATCTCCGGAGCTTCCAATTCCGGAGGAATCCCATCATACATGGAGTAGTAGCCTTCACCTGCTATCACTTCGGGGAGGAAGATCACTGGAGCATATGCCGCGGGAACAGAGTAGAGAGTGCGGCGAAGACGCTGACACACCCTATCCCTTTCGTCAACTGCAGCACGGTAGGCGAGGTCGAGGACGCGAACCAGGCGCACAAGGAAAGCAACCGTGGGGTCACTCTCATGTGCGAAGCTTGGGTATGGCGCGACCAAGTCTTCAGGATCACGGGAAGGGTAGTAGCGGAGTGAAGACTCCTCTAAACCCGGAAGCTCATGACGGAGGCAGCAGATGGCGGCATAAGCCGCGTCCTGCACAGCTGATTCTGCAGTGAGGCCATACCCCTCAAAGGTGGATGGCTGCACTCCGGGGTCCGTAGGACGAGCATGGATGCTGACGTCGGCCTCGAACCTGAAGATACCGAAGCCACGGTCCAGACGGTACACGCGGTACTCCGGCATCCAGGTGAAGCCCAGCTCGCGGAGAGCGAAGAGGAGCAACTCTGGGAAACCACCCACATCGAGGCAGTGGGTAGCACGGAAGAGCGTTCCAAGCGGCATCTGATGAATCACAGAGATAAAGAACCAGAGTTAGAAAAAAAAACATTTGCTGAAAACAAAACATGTGTGAGAAAGGTTAGTTCTAAGAGAGATATGGAAAAGTAATAAACGGGCAACCTACTTATATTTTTCGCAATTCGTTTTTAGTTTTCACAAATAATTTTCACAAACAGAGCCCTGAGCTAACGCCCACCTGCAAGGGTTACCTACAGTCAGCTCGGCTCTGATACCAAAGCTGTCGGGACCCGGAACAGTACCTGACTCACGAACAACACGCCGTCAAAGACCGAACAACCACCTCAGGGTTCGACACTGACCAGCACTGCATACAATGGCTGGGACCAGCCGGCCAGAGACGGGCATCATTCAATGAGTCAGATATAGTTCCAAAAGACCCTGTAGCGGGTTAGCACTCGACTTCCTGCGAGATGAGCCCGACGTGTGTGTCCACACCCTAACCCAATCGGCCGAAGCACGAATTGGTGGGTCACCCGAAGGCCCGACACTGTCGTCCACACCCTGCCCAGCTACCGCTGGCGGGTCACTCAATCCGCAATTACGAGAGGAGCCCGACGTCCGTGTCCACACCCTAACCCAATCGGCCGAAGCACGAATTGGTGGGTCACCCGAAGGCCCGACACTGACATCCACACCCTGCCCAGCCGGCAATCGCATCACAGCTGGCGGGTCACTCGACTCGCAATCACGAACCTCGCAAAGAAGATTCGTACCAACTCACTACCGTCCCTTCGCACACTTCAATCATACACACACTGTGCACAAAGAGACGTGGTAACCAACTCTGAATACCATCACACGAACTCTACAGGGAGGATTACTAGATAATAGTTCACTTCCCTTATGTTTGGGCAAATAGTTATCTTACACACAACTGGCTCGAAGGCCTTAAGTACGAGAGTTAAACAGCGGAAGTATTCAGTTACCCTGAGATACAAGCTAGTATCTCCAAAAGAACCCAAAATACCCTACAGAGGCCTACAGTTTCGATAAGCTGAAGAGGCAACCAAATTCAGGCATCATCCGGGAAATAATCGCCGAGGGAGGGTTCACCTGTTCCTAAGCATGCAACAATAACTACCAATGAGTACAAAAGTACTCGCAAGACTTAGTAGTGCTTGGACATGATATTAACATGGCATTAATTAGCATAAGACATCAACCCTATCATGCTAGTAGAGTAGAGCAACAACAGCAGAATAAGAGAGGTTTTCCATGATACATGACCACAATAACAACATTAATCCTTAGACATTCATTATTCAAATCAATTCTCTAGAAGAGTCCCTGATTGGTCGATGACCCCATAAAGATCCTGTTGGTCCGGCTCATGAGGATAGCTAGTCCACCATGAGCGGGCCCCAACTAGCCATCAACTATGGTCCCCGACACAACCAGCTGACTTGCGGCTTTCCAGGGGACATCGAGAGAGGGTTCACGTACTGTACCTCCCAAAATACTCGACGTAGGGCTCGAGCGACCCCAACAATGTACAGACGCCCTCTCAACAATGCCCCCTCGTCTCTCGCCTCACTTATTAAGGTTTAAGTTGATTAATCACCAATTTAAACCCATCAAGGTAATAGTATCGCAACATATTAGACTGGAAAGTAAATTTAGCAGAATGTACGAGAATAGGAAATAATGACAAGGTGGCATGGCAATGCCGCAAGCTCTGCTTGCCTGGACTGGGAAACTCCTCGGGTTCCTGGAACTCGAGCTGCTGAGGCTCCACTCCCTCGTCGACGGTCTCTGGGATTTTGCAAAACGGCGACGAAGAGAACGGATAATACACGATAAGATTTCAGCATGACATTTCATTAAGTATATGTATGAATGCACACGATACTAATCATTGCAATTAAAACTAATTGGGAAAAGGGTTTGGTTCCTTTTTGGGGCGAGGGTCGGAAAAAGGGGTTTTTGCGGCGATCGATTAAACCCTAAGGGACCAATATGATAATTGATTAGTTTTCTGGATACCAAATTAATATGGGGTTATTTTTCATGGGTACGTATTGCTGTTCTGGTCATGGTGGTAAATTTTCATAATTTTTGGGCAAAAAATAAATCTATAGCGATTTATGCAAGGATTAAAGCATTTAATTAAATATTGCAAATTTCCAGCATGGTTACATGGTTGAAACTATTTTTAATAGATTCTACAGGTTTCACTGATTCCAAATATAAAAATTTCATATTTTTCTGAGGTCATATGAATTTTTAGTGAATTTTTGAAATTCCCAGCAATTTTAATCAATTTTCTTAAATTCCTAAATACCAGAAATAATTTAAAAACTTTTTACACTAACTCTAATCTAGCCTAAGTCTATGACAGTGGGGCCCTGGGCCATTTCTTTTTAATTTTTCTTATTTTCTTTTATTTCTTTTCTTTTTTCTTTTCCTTTTCTTCTTTTTCTTTTTCTTTCCCCTTTTTTTTTGCTAGGGCTCGGGCTCGGCGGGTCCAGGGGACGGCGGAGGCGGGCCGGCCGACGGCCGGCCGAGCGGGCCGCGGGGAGGCAGGCCGGGCCGTGGGCCACGGCCGGCCGGGGAAGCGAGGAGGCGGCGGCGGCCTCGGCCACGGGGAGGAGGGAGGCGGGAGGGCAGCGGCTCACCGGCGGCAAGGCGGGGCGACGGGGCCGGCGAGGGAGGCGAGGGCGGCGGCCGGAGGCGGAGACGACGGCGGCGACGGCGACGGGAGGAGCGGCGGGGTCCGGCGGAGGACGAGGCGGCGAAGGGGACGTCGACCCGGGGCGGAGGAGGTGGCGCCGGCGTCGGGGAAGACGACCCGGGGCGGCGGCGCGGCTCCGGTAGCGGCGGCGACGAGCGGCGGCGAGCGGCAAACGGGGCGGCGACGCGAGGAGGAGGAGGCGCGGGCGGGGGAGCGAATGGGGAGGAGGAGAGAGGAGGCCGGGGGACGCGGGGAGACGCGCGGCGCGGCCGACCGGCCGGCATGGCCGGCGACGTGGGCGCCGGCGCGCGTCGGGACGAGGCGGAGCGGGGCGGCGGGGGCCCCCGAGGGCGGCGCACGGGCGCGCGCCACGTGGCGCGCCAGGAGCGGCCCCGGGCGGGAGCCGAACGGGCGGCCAGCGGGGGCGCGCCGCGTGGCGGCCAGGGGAGCGGGGCGGGCGCGGGGTGCGGGGCGCGGGCGCCGAACGGACGCGGCGAACGGGAGGCCGCCACGTGGCGGCGGGGGCGGGAGAAATAAATTTATTTATTAGGCTGTTACACAGTGCCACCTCCTTCACAACCGTGCTCTCCTCCCTCTATCTGTGCTCGCCCCAAACTACTCCCCCTCCCCCACCCCCCACCCTCCTCCCCCAATGCTTCCTCATCTATGGTGGCTCTCGTTGCCTCCTAATCTCTTCTTTCATCATTGTACATTATGTGTCCTTAGTGAAGACCCGCCCATCGTCTCTACCCAATCGGTGGTGATGCCGTGCAGTCTAGCCCTAATCCAACCACCATCAACGCCAATCTATCCTCATCCTCTCCTCCTCACCCACCCCAACCCTAGCCATCTATCTAATTCCGGGGCACAGAGATGAAATGATATGTTCCTGTAGAAAGCTAGTGCGGCTTTCACAGTAGAGGCCTGCAGTTGATGTCGACCAAAAACACACAATACTTGATATTGATCCGTGTGTTATACAATGCACCAAAAATATGAGATTTGTCTAATAATATAAGGCTTGCATGTTAATTCAATAAAAAAGTATCTTTTCCCTTATTTATCACTACCGGAATCTCGCAATTTGCCGTGTGCAAAAGACACACGGCGAAGGAGGAAAAACCCTCGGCAAAAGGTTTGCCGAGTGCAACACTCGGCAAAGAGCACACGGCGTACAGGCTGCCGGCAAAGTAAAATTTGCCGAGTGTATTCCCTCGGGCACTCGGCAAATAGTTTGCCGACGGTCAGACTGAGCACTCGGCACAAAAAATTGACTAAACGGAGATAACGCCTGTTAGTAAGGTTTGCCGAGTGTCGACACTCGGCAAAGCCTCGGGTTTGCCGAGTGTCCGATTTTTGACACTCAGCAAACAAGGTGATCAGGGGCCAAAAAATTAGCCGCCGGCGGGGCACCGCTGTTGCCACGTGTCTCCCGCGGGGTCCACTACACACGTGTCACCACCACACACGCACACGCTGGCCGGGTCCACTAGAATGTCCACGGGGGACCCACGTATGGGTATCAAATGACGTGGCGCCGTGTATAAGCGCCAGGAGGTATCAGTCGAACTCAACCCGCACCGCGCGGTCGGGTATATAAACCACCCAACCGCGCGGTCGCTGGGCGATGTGGGACTAAACAGATGAAGCCGTTTGCCGAGTGTCAAAAATCGGACACTCGGCAAACGCACGTTTGCCGAGTGTCAAAAATAAGACACTCGGCAAACGCACGTTTGCCGAGTGTCAAAAATCGGACACTCGGCAAACCTTGCAGACTGAGGATGCTATTTAGATTTTCAGTTTGTAACGGTGGTGATTTTCAGTTTTTTCTTTTTCTGTCTATTGACAACTAAAACAGCGTCAGAACTGCCACTTGATCACCATACTTGTTAATCTCCTGCCTTCCTGCCCGGACCAAGAAAGGAATTGTATCTACAACTGATTTATCTGCCCGGACCAAGAAAAATCAGTACATGCGGACCCTTTCTTCCAGTACAAACAGCGGCAGCAGCGAAACTTTACAAAGCAAAACAGGGGAAAGACGGTGGCCATGCCGATCATGAGAAGAGATGGAAGGGTTGTTTGCATCTTCAAATGCAGATACCGAAAGTAATGCATTCTTTTATTATAAAAGAAAAAAGCTAGCTAGTTAATCACACGGCAAAAACACTTGGATTAATCGACACCTGAGGACTAATTAAGTACCAGTGTACACATCACATATACATAGAAGTTTCTGAAAACCACAGAGCCATGCATCCATCTCATTGCGATGTGTCGTCGTGGCCATGGCCATTGCATGCTGCAGCCGCTGGTAACGGCGCCGGCGCTGGCCACGGCGCCTCGAGCTCCCTGAGCATGGCGACCACCTGCAGCATGTTGGGCCGCTTGGACGGGAAGTCGTCCACGCACTGCAGCGTCATCTCCAGGAACCTCGCCATCTCCTTGTCGTCGTCGCCTGCGGCGGCCTTGACACTTGAGCTAAGCATATTTAGTCCATATCCTCTTCCAAGCTACTAGTACTAGCTAGCTAGAAGCAGCAATAACTAATTAAGCAGCAGCAACGGCGAAATCTTGCACCTTAGTACTACTTGGCGCACTGGTGCGCACGTTTGCCGAGTGTCAAAAATCGGACACTCGGCAAACCTTGCAGACTGAGCTTCCAGGCTGCCATGTTCGCCACGTGTCTCCGTGTTTGCCGAGTGTCATAAAAGAGACACTCGGCAAACAGACAACTTTGCCGAGTGTAAATTTCAGGACACTCGGCAAACATATTTTTTTTCTTTTTCTTCTTTCTTTCTTTGTTTTGTTTTCTTTGCGAAACCTTCTCAAATTTTTACCACAGCCTCTACGTATCATATCATGACACCATGCCAAGTCTCATGTTTTTCAGACTTCGTTTGCATTTTTTAGAATTTAAAAACCAATAAGCTCCATGTTGGTGGTCGAGTCTTGCCGCCGAGATGTTTGTAATTTCTTTTCATTTTTTGGATAAGGCCTAAACATATACTAAAGAACACAAATATGATTTTTCAACCAATTTGTGTACAATTTTTCATGTACTTGTAGTTCAAATTTGAATTATACCCATTAAATGCCTAGAAATGCACTTAATGACTTAAAAATAGCAAACGAACCCTGAAAAATGCCAAATTTTAACATGGAAGATTTAATGGTGTATATTGAGTGTAGAAAAAGTTTCAAGGTCAAACGATGAAGGAATTGTCACTTCACCTTCAAACCTGACACATTTCCTCTCGAAACCATGAGTCTTCTTCGAAGATGGTTCAGTTTCTAAGCAGCACACATGAAAACTTTTGTGAAACCTTGTTAAATTTTTACCACAGGTTTTTGATGTCATATAATGATACCATGCCAAGTTTCATATTTTTCAGACTTCGTTTGCATTTTTTAGAATTTAAAAACCAATAAGCTCCATGTTGGTGGTCGAGTCTTGCCACCCAGATGTTTGTAATTTCTTTTCATTTTTTGGATAAGGCCTAAATATATACTAAAGAACACAAATATGATTTTTCAACCAATTTGTGTGCAATTTTTGATGTACTTATAGTTCAAATTTGAATTATATCAATTAAATGCCTAGAAATGCACTTAATGACTTAAAAATAGCAAATGAACCCTGAAAAATGCCAAATTTTAACATGGAAGATGTAATGTAGTTCAAAATATGTTGAGTGTAGAAAAAGTTTCAAGGTAGAAAATTTTTGCATTTTCTACTTTCTGAAATACCAAGTTAAGGTACCTTGTGTGTAGTACCTTCAATTGTTTTTTATCTAAAACATCCGTAACTTTTTCCACATGGAACATATTACATTACATTGCTAACGCCAAATTTTGGCATTTTTCTGGAACCATTTGCTACTTTTAAGACGTTAATTGCATTTCTAGCTATTTACCGGATAATATTCAATTTTGAACTACATGTATATAAAAAATGGGCTATAAATTCAAGAAATATTCATATTTTGGTACTTATATATATTTCTAGCTCCCTCCAAAAAAATAAACTCAAAATTCAAAAGTTTGCTCTTGAAAATTCAAATGTACACATGCATTTTATTGATTTTTAATTTTTTGCCGAGTGTTTTATGAAAAATACTCGGCAAAGCCGATTCTTTGCCGAGTGTTTTTTGTTTGCCGAGTGTAACACTAGGCAAACCACCGATATGCCGAGTGTCAGTTTTTTGCCGAGTGTTTTTTCTGGCACACTCGGCAAATAGAGTGTTTGCCGAGTGTTCGATAAAATACGCTCGGCAAACTTCTCGACACTCGGCAAACTCGGTGATTCCGGTAGTGTATCTTCTTTCTCTTCAACTATCATTAAACACTCACACTAAATTTATTTCTATCTTATTTCCAAGATATTTTAATTACATAGATAACATAGCCATCTCCTCCTAGTAATCTCTTGGTTTCGCGACGTCCCTGTTACATGCGATGAACCGAAGTACATTTATATTTTTGCACGGAGCGTGTCGAGAAATACCATCTATTTATTGGTATTCAATTTTACTACCACAAAAAAGTACCGAGAAGCACCGTGAGACAAGCAAGAACGGCCGGGTACGCATGACGACATGGGGAGAAGGCGGACCACCACCGCAGGCAGGTCGGGCCGTCACGAGAGCGTTCCGCCGCCGCAGAGAATCTCGAAGGGCTGCATCTATATATATCCATCTATCGCTGATCAATGGGTTCTGATCCTGTAGAAGCAGCCAGCAAGCGTACATATATTGATTCGGTCATTGCTGTTGAGCAATAGTTTGCCGACTCCGGCAGGCAGCTGCCCAAACCTAAGTGCCCACCGAGAGGGATAACCATATTTCACTACTGTAAAAAGAATTTTTTAGATCTCTTTTGAACCGACTCAGATAGTTTTACAGTTGTTTTATTAAAACAGTTTGAGATGAGAGGTCCAAAAAAAATCTTTTTTATAGTAGTGAAATATGGTTCAAAAAATAAACCAGTTGAAAATCCCAACCGGTTATAAATATCTAGCATTTTTCACAATCTCTTGTTCTCCCTCGTTCGGAAAGGACCAACTTGAAGGCATGGGCAATGGTGAGGCTTGGGTGACCAGTGAGGAGGGCCAGCCACAGATCAACCACCTTTATTTTAATCTTTTAGTTAGTATCCCAGTCGGTTCAATATAGTCAACCGACTGAGGTAATTATTTTTTAGCCAATTTAGTACTCTCATCCGACTGAGTAGTTATTTGTTTACAGTTGGTTCTCAAAATATTACTAACTCCCTTTGCTTATAGTCGGTTCTGAAAACCGGCTCTGATGGCCCTTTTGAACCGGCTAAGATGGTCCTTTTATAGCAGTGTTTATATGAATTGGTAAAATACTCGAGCGGCTTTTTCATCTTCGGAGTACTCGATTTTTCATCATATGATTTTTCCGTTAGAAGATAAAAGGAGAATGATGAAATCCTTTAGACAGAGATCTAAGGTCTTATAGATTACGTACTCTATACAAAAACACTCAATCACTAGTACACAAAGTACCTTCTCAGCCGGTTGAAAATGGTCATCAGAACCGGTTTTACATCCGACTGAAAGTAAAGGGCGCTAATAATATTTTTTAAACCGACTGTAAAAATTTGATACCTCAGCCGGTCGAGTTTACTGAACCGACTATGATGCTCACAGAAAATTGAAAAAAAATCGTCTACACGCTCCCCGCCATCGACACCTACCAATGGCGGCGACGACACGACGACGACGATGATGAACGTGTCTCGGCCGTGTACACTGAAGTAGCTTGTGAGTACGCAATCACAAGGAAATATCAAGAGATCTGGACAACATGAGCAAAGTACATGCAGTAGCAGATCTGAAAGTACCAAAATACACGAGAAAAATTAACTAGCAAGAATTGAAAATAGCAGATCTGGATGTTGACGAGGAAGTAGTCCGCCCGGATCAGCACCTTCTTCCCGACGGTCCTAGTCCCCGGACGCGCAGGGTGGGCGAGCCCCTTCTCAGTCTCCGAGACGAGAAAGGGAGGGCGGAGCGGGAGCCGACACCTTGAGGCCAGAGGAGACATGCACCGGCTGGGTATGCCGGCGGTGCTGTGCTGTTACGCCAGGGAGAAATCAGAAGAGAGAGGCACAAACCTGGCCTTTGGCTCCGGCGGCGAGGACGACATGGCCTCTGGCCCCGAGCCGCTGCCCCTTCCAGCGGCGAGATCTGGATTGATTGCCAAAACTTGGGGGCCAGGCAAGGGCTCGTTGCAGGCTGTAGGACCGAGCTCGGCGTGGTCAGTAGAGGCCGCGGCTGGTGGAGGTCGGTGACAGGGCGGGGAGGATGCGGGCGGCCTAGATAACGAGCCCGGACGGGCAGCTGGAGAAAAGGGATGAGGGTAGGGGCATGCGGATTTGGAGAAAAGGGAGAAGGCATGCGCACTGAGAAATTAGGGAAGGAGGGGGGTTCGTGTACGTATGTTGGGTCTAGACTAATAGCTCAGTGAGTTTTTAGACAAAACCGACTATAATATTTACAATATTTTAGTCAGTTCTTGTTTTGAACCGACTGAGATACTTGTTTAGTCTGTTTTTTTTCAGAATCGGCTGAGGTCGGCTAAGAAAATTATAACCGGCCGAGATATTCTCTAATACAGTTGGTTTTCTCAAAACCATCTCGAATGAAGGGTCTAGAAAAACCGATTTTATAGTAGTGAATAGGAGACAAAAAAACGAAGATAGGGTCACTTTCACTACAAAAGAGAGAAGGACTTTACATAATTGACCATCAATCTTGGCCCACGTATATACGTACCACCACATAATTAACATGCACCAACACTATGTGGAATTGCATAGCCATGAGCGGCTCAACACTAGCGACCGCACAAGTATGGATATGTTGTCTTCTGATTGAACTGGTGCATATAACTCAGTGATTAATATCGACGCATGAAGTCACATGCATTCCCACATGTTCGATCACATGGTCAAACGATCAGGTAAATTTCCAAAAAGGAAAAGCAAAGCGAAGAGAATTTGAGTTTATTTGTAAGTCAACTCTACTTCGGATATGAGAAAGTCCTCCCACCGACGGAACCGCGCGCCAGGCTCGTAGGTACCATGCCAAAACCTCGTAGACAGAACATCTTCTTTCTCTGTGATTTGCATGTGATTGTTATGTCAGTTAAGTGTTGCCTAGATCCACTACGTGAATCTCATTCTAGACTTGCTGTAGTTCACGCTGCATCTTAGTGGATAGGTTAGTAGTCATTGGACATGAAGACGTGGGAACCTTGGAAGCTTGCATGCATGCATGCTCTCCTTCTGGTCGATCGCCTCTGTTTTGTTTTGTTCCTAGCTTGCATGTCGATCTTCAACATAGATTTGGATGGATTGATTTGTGTTTTATTCTCAACCAAATCCCACCCAAGCAAAGCGACACATTTATTCGTACGATCGATAGTCTCACCGTTGCGAATCTACAGTGATGATACTTGAGAGAGAGTAATCCAAATAAGCATTTCCGTGCCGCTCCATGCAACAAAGAAGTAGCTTCTTTTTTCTTTCACTGACGGGCGGGGCGGTAACAGTTTTCTCTGACAGGTACATAGCCTGTGCCCGTCAGTGGAAATATTATTCAGACATTTTTAAATATATCTGAATAGACAATATTAAGCATACATAGCAATTAATATCAAAAATATTAAGCATATATAGTAATTAATATCACAAATATTAAGCATATATAGCAATTAATATTACAAATATTAAGTATATACAAGCTAGTTTACAACAAATTAAAACGACAAAGATATGAATTTATCAATGCTTATTTGCACTAGCCCTACTCTAGGTCTATGATGCTTGGCTAGTATTTGCATGACGGCGGTAAGCGGGTAATTGGATTCCCGCATAGAAATCACCGCTTGGCCGAATGACTTCGTTGTTGATAATGTACGCGAAGGTCTTCTGGATGCGGGCAAAGTCTTTCTTCCAGTCGTACTTCTCGTTGGCCAGATCGTGTATGAAATTATTGAATTGATTCTGGCTCCATTGCGGGTATGGGATATGACGAACGCGTTTATGTGAGCGCAGACGTAATACCCACATGTCACGCTACCTTCCGGCTGTTGCCTGCAAGGGAAGTTGAATTTGTGGATCAGCTTTGTGCTCTTGCATTCTGCTCCTCCCCCTCGTAAGTTGTATTCCCTAAAGGCGGCTTTCAGAACTTCCTTAATTCCTGAGTAGTCCCGCTTGGCACTTCTTTGGGAATCAAAATAGTATATTATTCTTGAAGGCTTGTGGATGACAATGAGGATTCAGTGGTCGCTGCGTAAAAGGTAACAAACGAATATAAACAGACAGGGATACGTGCTTAAGAAAAGCAAACTAGGCACGGTAGTAAGTAACTTACGGGGGGTTGTAGGGCAGGAGTATGTAGTCCTTGTCCTTATGGTATATCAATGACTCCAAGACATAATTTATTAGGGCCGGCATCGCTTCTCGTAGATAGTAGTCGTTCATGATGACCGGATCCATTATTCCAAAAACGGACTTCGTATTAGAAAGTTATGGCTGTTTTACTAAAACCTCTCAAACTAAGATTGGATCTGGACTCTAAAACTAGCATTCGGTTCGGAGCTACAGGACAGACGGCTCTAATTTGAAACCGTCTGTACAAATAGTACAGACGGGTCCAAATTGGAGCCATCTGTACAAATCGAATAGTACAGACGGTTCTAAACTTGGAACCGTCTGGGCTATTTGTACAGACGGTTCCAAATTTCACTACTGCAGAACGGGCTTCTACTGACGGGCACTTAACCCCCTCTACTGACGGATGGGGGGCCCGCCACCCTGGGAATGTCAGTGGAGGGGTGACCTCCATCGACGGGCACGAGGACCGTCAGTGTAAACCATTGCAGCTTGGCCATACGACATCACCACTGATGGTCGTCTGATACGCGACCGTCAGTGGTAGGACAGTCTATGTATAAGCGACCGTCAGTGGTATCAGCTCACCACTGACGGGCTATCTCTACTCGCCCGTCAGTGGTAGGACCTGCAGCTTGGCCATACGGGCTTCACCACTGACGGGCGTTCGTTAAGTGCCCGTCAGTAGAGCTTCTGTTGTGCATTTCCATTCAGCACCTATTGCACAAATATATTCACAATTTTCACAAATATGTTCACAAATTTCACAAACATTCACAATTCTCACAAATATAGTCATATATTTCACAAACATCCATAAATTTCACAAATATACACAAATTTTCATAAATTTCAGAAATATTCACAAATATAAAATTTGATATAACTTATTCGTAATGACATAACACTTCACGTAACCGTTAATCACAGGTATGAAAGAAAACAAGTATATTTGACGAGCGACATAATAAAGTTTTTTAAACAACTAATCTACTGATTCCCGCTTAAGTTTAGCTTCGGAAACTGGGGGCCGGCGTAGAATTCACCCATTGGATTGATTATTTCAAGATTGATGATTTTAGCGAAGACTCTTTGGATGCGGGCAAAGTCCTGACGCCAATGTCACACTATTTTCGGGCTGAACTCTGCAAGGGAACTTGTAATGGTGTACCATTTTTGTCGCTTTTGGAGGTATTTTTTGATGGCCCGAGAACTTGGCTCTGAAAAAGGCTGCATCCAAAATAGAAGTGATATTTTTGAAGTTCGATCTCTTCTGCGCATCGGAGTCGAAGTAGAATGCCTTGGCCCAGCTTGGAACTATCACAATGAGGACCCAGTGGTCGCTGCGTCAATGTGAACAAATGAACGTAAGAAGGCGGAGATACATGCGTAAAAAACAAAAAAATTCATACGGTGCTAAGTTAATGGACTTACGGAGGGTTGTAGGGGGCTAGTATGTACTCCTTATCCTTATGCACGATGAAGACACGCGATAGATATTCTTGTAGAAAGTCTCGACCGTCCGTGGTATCAGCGTAGCCTTCGTTCATGCATATCGGATCGACTATCCCGATATTGGAGTCCTGTAGACGTCTGCACTCTTGGGCTTGATAGAGAGCCCATAGCCTAGCCATCGTGGTGTCGAGCCTGTAGAGGTTGAACATATTGAAGAGGTCTTCAAAATTGAGGTCGAAGGTGTCCTGGTCGTTCTCCATGAAGAAGTTGTAATCTCTTGGCACCTTGACCTTCCAATATTGGCAGAATGTTTGCGGCTCTTTGGACATCTTTAGGTAATCTTCATGCAGTGCCTTCATGTCCTCGGAAAGACTGTCCAACTCGTCCTACGGGAGCAAGTCCTGACCTGGTTCGTAAACATATCGCCAGAGACCCATGCTCCGTGTAGATAATTTGGATGACGATGCCGATGCCGAGAAGGATAAGGATTTCTTCATCTGCTCCTTTCTTTCCTTCTCGCCGGTGCCGGCCCTTCTCTTCTTGCTTTTCTTCCTCCTATGCAGCGGCTCAGGACTCTTGCCTGCCGCCATCGCCGCTTCCAGTGTTCCGGCAAGTGTGGCGGAAGAGAAAATCTTCCCTCTAGGTTGATCCTCCTCGCGCCTTTCCGGTGGATCGATCATGGGCTCGTCCCTCGCCGCCGGGGACTGCATACCCGTCTCCCTATACTGGTCCCCGACAAGATGGTCTTCAAGGTCTTTGAACGTCGGAGCTGTCTGGCTGAGGCCCAAGGGAGATCGTCCGACCGATGGAGACGGGTTGGTGGACGAGGGGGCCGTGCGAGGAGATGGAGCCGTGCGAGGAGAGGGCGCCGCAGCTAAAATAATTTGGCTCTTCGGCCACTGGATGAAATAGTTCTTGCACTGCCCTAGCCGTGTCATTTCCTCTTCAGGGGGGACAGGGACCGACACATCGTTGTAGTCATTGAGGACGACGTCCACCTGCACCTTCGCATGGTGCTCCCGCATAGGAACACAGTGCAGGATTGCCCCCTCTGGCGTCGGGAAAACCTGGCCGTGCGCAACCTTCACCTTCATGCCAGGGATCTGCACCGTCAGTGTGCACCTAGTGGCTTCCTGCAAAACAGGGATAGATGTGCCGTCCTAACTGAAGTCAGGACAACGATATCAGGATTTACTGTAATGACTCGTTTTAGCGTACGAAACTTACGGTGATGCTGTCGATTTGATTCAGCGATTCCGGCCGCCCGTCCGAGGCGGATGCGCAGCTAACTCCACCCAGACGGCTGGATATCGGGGACCATTGTCGCACCGCCCTGCGCTGCGAGGACTTGCATACGTACCCACGTCTGCTCGGCGATCTCTCGTATTTGCTCACGAAGATTATCCATGTACTCCTGGCCGTCTCTCCTTGGGCGGCGGCGACCCTCGGGGTTTCGGGGAAACACCTTGTCCCACTTAACGCCATCCCCGACGCCTACTACACGGCCCCGATGCTCCGGTTTCTGTCGAGCCTTCGCCAGATCATCGTTCCACCTTGGGCAGCTCGTGACGGAGTCCTGTGAGCTTGCAGGCTGCTGGCTCAGCTCTGTCTGCAAGTTATATTACATGATGAGAAGATAGCGTATTTCGATACAACGTAACTACGTAAGAAAGGATACTGAGTTGAGATGTTACCAGCCGGTTGGCCACCTCCTGGAGTTCTTCAGACTGTATAATTGGTGACCCCGTCACAGGGTCAGAGCTTGTATGCACCCTCATATACTCCCTGGCGCGTGGCTCCCTGAGATGCGCAAAAAGAGGCGTTTTTCCAGCTGCGGCCAGTTTGGCGTCCTCTATGGCCCACTTTGGCCTCTTCCCAAGGTATCCACGGCTTCCGAGCTTGTGGTCTAACTTGTTCTTGGCCCGAAGCTCCTTCCCCCAGCGACTCTTCTCTTGGAATTCCGCACTCCTTATTTCAGCAACGAATTGCTCCCAGTCTTCCTTTTCTATCTTCGGCCATCTTGTACTGATCTTCGTATCCCAGTCATCGTCCACGACCTTCTGTGCATCGTATCGCCAAGTCTTGAGAGCCCTAGCCATGATGCGAAGGGCTGCCGCTTGGACTCTGTCCTTGTCGGCGGCAGGAATCTGGTATTTGTCCCATAGTTTCCTCAATAAAGCTTCACGGGTCGACTCAGACAACTGGCTGAATTCTTTGCATGTGATCTTCACTTGTTCGTGGACTAAGCACCCGCAGGCGTTGCTAAAGGTCTGGGCAGCCTTCTGTGGACTCGCTGGAACATCTCTGACGTCGTCGACTCGAATGACGACGTACGTCTTGTCCGGCAACTGGTTGCTTTTTCTCCTAGTCTGAGATCTTGTCGAGGCCGGGGGCGGTAGTTGTTCCTGGGGCGCCACGTCCTCTTCAAAGGCTGACTCGGAGCCAGAGTCATCGTTGGAGGAGGTGGACTCCGAGGCAGGTTGATCTTCGGCAGCTGTGACGGCAGCAACAGGGGCTTGTTCCCTAGGCGGCTCGAACGGTGCCACCACGCCGAGGGCGACCCCCACGGGCTCTATTGCTCGGGTCGGCGCCCCAGCGGGAATACTATAGGAAGCAATGGAAGCGCTCAAGGCATATGCGTTAAAACTGCTTAAATACGGAATGGGTGAAGGGAAAGCAAATGGAGAAAGTAGTGACGATCGAGAACACGGATTATTACAGAACAAGGAAGTGATGTAGAAGGCTCAAGAATTGTTGATATGCTATGATAGTCAAGAAGGCTTGTTCAGAGAATGTTGAAAAAGCTAACAAATAAGACAGAACAAACTGTTCCTAATCAAATCCATTCAATACTTGTCAATTATCATTTCAAACAAAAATCTGATTCTCTAAGTGCCATCTAACACAATCATGTGCCACTAGAAATAACATGGCAACTCATACATGTGTGCACGTACTGAACACTTGTGCATAAGTGTACCTTGCCGAGTTGACAGGGGATGAGGCTTCCGCAACCGGAGCGGTGGCGTCGTCGGCAACGGGCACGGCGGCGGCTTCGGCAATCTTCTGGGTGGCTTCGGTGGCGGCACGGCTCGGGGAGTCCATCTTCTCGGCGACGGACTAACATACATATAATTACAAGTTATTAGGTTGTTGGTACATGATTATTATACAATTCTGACATAAGATACCATGTATTTTAACTTACAATTACTACAGTATACAAAAACATACAAGATCCTAGCTATTGCATAAGGTAATGAATATTGTTTTCAGCAAACAATAAATGGGATTACCACAAAGTAAACTTGTTGATCAACAAGACTACTTCTATGGACTACCAAGACTACTTCTACTTCTATGGACTACAAAGTAAACTTCTATGAATAACTTTTTGTTATTTAGAAATCATACGGGTATCAAGCATGGCCCACGACCATGGATTCAGCGATTTTGACAGGCGTCGGTATAGAAGTCCTAGTCCTATGTCTTCACCAATTGTGCTGCCTAACCTACATGGAAAAGGAGTCCAAATCCTTGAGAAGAAAAAAATCAGCATCAACTTGCAATGAGGGAAATTGGATTTTAGCATCATGTTTCTATTTACAACATATAGGAAATACCAGTAAGAAAAAAGGAAATAAATCTGTATGTAGAAGTTTCAAAGCAATATGGGATTCTTTAACATAGGCATCGAATTTTATCCTCATAGAATCATGCCTAACATGTGTACGAAAGCATAAACAAAAAAAAAGAAAAGAATTCTAACATAAACAAAAGCATAAACAGTCATGTCTAACTTAGGATATTTTTATTTCCTAACCAACATACTATATAATCCACAAACAACATTTATCTAGCATACACGCATTAGATGTACAAAGCTACTGTTTTGCCTGAGGATGCAATCTAGTCCCTCATACTGATTACCCAATCCTAACACCAACAACACAAACAATTTAGTATTAAGTAGCGCTTAAATGACTTTAAATTTTTTGTACATTCTTGATATTGTGTTGCAAATTGCATTGCTATAATATCCACGGAACTGTCTAGCACGCCACAGCCCGTCCTCATCTTCTCCACTACCCCCTCCTCATCTTCTCCATGGCAAACAATCCAGCACGCAGCATGCACAACCCCCTCATCATCTTCTCCACAGCGAGCTCCAGGCCCCGACCTCATCTTCCCCACGGCCCCCTCCTCATCTTATCTAGGTCCAGTATCTCCGGGATGATATGGATCATGAGATGTACCATGATATCGAAGAATGCTGGAGGGAAGTGCATCTCAAGTTCGCATAGTATGACAATGATCTCCTCCTGCAGTTTATGGCAACGCGTAACCGAGATCGACTTCTGTGATATCGTGTTGAAAAAGTTACAGAGATTCAAGATTGTCTTACGGACCCCCGGCTCCATGAGACCTCTGATTGCAACAGGAAGTATCTGCGTGATCATCACATGACAATCATGAGACTTCATACCAATTAGTCGGCGAGTCTTCATGTCAACTATTCTCCCGATGTTTGCCAAGTAACCGGAAGAAACTTTGACACATTGGAGGCACTCCAAGAAACTAACGATCTCTTTTTTGCTCAGGGTGTAACAAGCAGCGGGACAGTCCGTCTTGATTCTGATTGCACCCGTGCCCAACTTGGTCGTTTGCTTGGTTGCCCACAGCTTCTTTCTTATACCCAAGTATTCCATGTTAGCTCGTGCCTTTGGTCCATTTTTTGTCTTGTCTAACATGTTTAGCAGGATACCGAGCAGGCTGTCGCACACATTTTTTTCAACATGCATGACATCTATGCTGTGACATGTGCTTAGGAATCTCCAGTAAGGTAAATCCCAAAACACGGATTTCCTTTTCCAGACACCGTCCTGCATGGGAACAGGCGGTTGTGTCTTACCCGGCGTAACGGGGGGCATTGTGTTCACGATGTCATAGATTTCTACCCCTGTCTTCTCCCGGGGCGCCGAACGGATCTCAACAGTATTATCAAACAACTCCTTCTCTTGCCTCCATGGGTCGTTCTGTTTTAGCCACCTTCGGTGGCCCATGAAAATGATTTTTTAGAGCCCTTTAAGTATAGACTTGTTGTAAACTCTAAACACTTAACACATCCTTTGTATCCGTGAACACACTGGCAGGATTGATATCCGTACGCGGGATAGTCTTGGACCGTCGTGAACAGCAGCGCTTTCAGATTGAAATATTCTTCTTGGAAAGCGTCCCAGACCTGGTCCCCTGGTTCCCATAGTGTAGCGAGTTCTTCGAACAACAACTAATGGTACACGTTCAGATCGTTCCCAGGTTGCTTCGGCCCTTGAATGAGAATAGAGAGGTGTATGTACTTTCGCTTCATGCAGAGCCACGGAGGAAGGTTGTACATCCATAGAACCACGGGCCATGTGCTGTGTCTGCTGCTCATGTTGCCGAACGGGTTGATTCCATCCGTACTCATACCAAACCTGATGTTCATCGGATCTTTTCCGAAATCATCGTATTGGGCGTTGATTGCCCGCCACTGCGAAGCATCGGCAGGGTGCCTCATCACGCCATCATCACTTTTTCGCCCCTCGGCGTGCCTACGTATCAGCTTTGCCTCCTTCTTGTTAGCGAATAAACGCTTCAAACGGGGAAGGACTGGAAGATACCAAACAACCTTTGCGGGAGCGCCACTCGTCACTGGGTCCTCATCATCGGCTTGGTTTCTACCCCGCTTGAATCTGGATGTGTTGCACGTAGGACACTTGTACAGCTTCTCGTGTTCCGTGCGGTAAATGAAGCAGTCATTCGGGCACGCGTGGAACCTCTGCACGTCCAATCCAAGAGGGCAGACAACCTTCTTGGCTTCATCGGTGCTAGTAGGCAACAAGTTGTTTTTGGGAAAAACTTTTGCAAGATAAGCCAGTGTCTCGCCGAAGCCTTCGTCCAGACAATTATGTGCTGCCTTGATCCTTAGAAGTTCCAGCGTGACCGACAGACGCGTGTGCTCTGGATCGGAACTGGTATACAACGGGGTTTGTGAGTCTTCAACTAGTCTCGTGAACTTAGCAGCCTCTCTTTCATCCTCGGGATCTATCACCACCTGCTCCACCATGTGAACGTCCTGCACCATATCGGCCAAATTGTTTCCCGTTTCTCCTTCGGCGTCAGGTTCGATACTCCCCTCGTCTTCTTCATGGTCTCCGTGTTCGGCATCTTGCTGTAACACCTGATCTTCCTCCTCCTCGCCATGACATGTCCAACGTGTATAGCCTGACATGAAACCCTTAAGCGCCAGGTGTACCGTCACCCTCCCTCTCGTATCGAACATTACCAAATTTTTGCAATCGCGACATGGACAGCAAATCTTCGTGCCACCTTTTGTCCTCATATCTCGTTCGGCGACATCAAGAAACTCGTTCAAAGCCATAGCCCAACTCTCTGTCACCCGGTTGTCGTACATCCAACTGCGATCCATCGATCAACACCTACGACACGAAACTAATCAGTTCGATAACCGAAAATCACATCAAATACATATACGAAATGAAAAGAACACTAGCGAGCATTATTACCGAGCGCTAGCGATCTTTTCGGTGATAAATGATAATGGAGAGAGTGGGAGTGAGAGGAGGAGGGAGAGAATGAGAGAGAGCTAGAAATGGGTGAAGAATTAATATGGATGGGAGGAGGGAGGGAGAGAGTGAGAGGATGAGGAGGAGGGAGAGAGTGAGAGGATGAGGAAGAGGGAGAGAGTGAGAGGAGGAGCAAAAAGGTCTAGATCTAGATCTAGATCTAGATCTAGTCCCTCTAGAGCTTAGGGATGAGGGTTGGGGAGAGGGGAGAAGTGGTTGTGGGTTGGGGGGAAGGGGGGCGGCGGCGGCGGCGGCGGTAGCAGCTGGGGGGACGGCGGCGCTCGCTGTTGGCCGGTTGGCGCGCGAGCACTGGCCAGCAGCAAGGGCGCGCTCTGGTTTTATAGTGAGGAGCACCACTGACGGGCCCTTAAAAGGGCACCGTCAGTGACTCATAAGCAACGTACGCACCAAATACCGCTGACGGACGCGAAATTTAACCGTCAGTGAAGACAACTTCTCCACTGACGGGCAGCACATAAGAGACCGTCAGTGATAGGGCACGTCATATGTTTAGCTTTCCACTGACGGGCTACATTGGAGCCCGTCAGTGGAGTTGTCATCGCCACTGACGGGCGTTTAACAAGAGCCCGTCAGTGAAAATGACGCGTCATCTATCCCTCCTCATGTTCATCTCCACTGACGGGCTATTTTTGAGCCCGTCAGTGGTGCTCCTCACCTTCTGCTTTGCTGCGTTCTCTGCTGACGGGCTATTTTCCGTCCATCGGTGGAGTTCCCCTCCAGCGACGGACCTTT
This sequence comes from Stipa capillata, assembly GCA_019208055.1. Classification (NCBI taxonomy): domain Eukaryota; kingdom Viridiplantae; phylum Streptophyta; class Magnoliopsida; order Poales; family Poaceae; genus Stipa; species Stipa capillata. The sequence goes on along the minus strand of JAGXJF010005470.1, from coordinate 57,906 downwards.
TTATGCCCGTCAGTGGAGGGGGTTCAGGAGAGGGTCTAAATGCAGTAGTGTTTAGAACCGTCTGTACTAGAAGCGTTCCACTTAGTCGTAGGGATTAGTTAAGAGAAAAGCCATCCCGTGTCTATCGCGTACTCAGCCTAGTTCAGCTGGCAATTCCCCTTGCTTGAACAACACGAGGTTGCAAATCGAATCCCACTGGAAGCATATTGTGCGATTTAATTCCAGTGGTTGGATGGGACGACGCGGACGGCGGGATGAGACGCGGCTGAAGACTAGGCACATGGCGCGAGGGGTCATATTTTTTTTATAACACGACATCACAGACGGGTGCTAATCGATTAGTACAGATGGTTCCAAACTAGAACCGTCTATACAAATCGAGTAGTACAGATGGTTCCAGACGCTTCAAAAACAGTCCGTACAAACCTGATTTGTATAGACTGTTTCGTACAGACGGTTCAAAAAAGCGTCCCGCACGGGGGTTCCGAACTGTCTGTACAAATAATTTCTGTAGTAGTGTAAGACCTTCTTTCCTACTGCCTTCGGGTCATGGTGATGCTTGGAGCGCCTTTCACGGGGCGGCGAGTCCATCTTGAGTTGCTCCTCCTCCTAGGACGGAAGGATCGGCGTGTGTTGCTACTCGGCAAGATCGTCGTAATTTCATCGAATGAAACGGGCGTAGTGCACAGGCCGAGCAGAGACGGCCCAGCTCCGCTTGATGGAGAGGGGATGGTCGATGTAATAAGAGAGAACACCCCGGAGATAATTATCTGATTCTTCGGCACAGGGTGTAATACCCCTTGCAGTCTCCTAGTTTTGTGACATCCTCTTTAGGGGTGACAGGGACTGCGACATCATTGAACTCGGTGATGACGTGGTCCACCTACACCCCTGCCATGGGGAAAGTATAGCAGCGTTGTGGCATGTCGCGTCCCTACTGTTGGGAAGACTAGGCTGCGTACAACCATCTTCTTCACACCGGGCAAAGGGATAGTGAGCTGGCATTTCGTGGGGCTCTGCATAATAAACAATGTGTCGTACCCATTATTATCCGCACAATGCTGTGAAGTAGAGTCCTCATACAAGTGATTCATGGTGGCGACGAAGCTTACAGTGATGTTGTCGATGGGATTTGGCGACTCGGGGACAACGTTAGAGGTTGAGGCGCAACTACTCCATCCAGAAGGATAGGAGCTCTGATGTCCATGAGGATGCAAAGGTGGACGAGTTGCATCGCGGACGTCGTAGCCTCTAGACTAAAAATTGTTGCGCTGCCAGCTTGCCAGCCTCTTGGACTGCCCTTATCATCTCTTGCATAAGAGATATTTGCCTTCCTCTCTTCCTCTGGCAGGTAGCCTCGTGGTCTTGAGGAAAGACTTCGTCCCAGATAGCGCCGCTCCCGATCCCTCAGACACGCCCTGTCTTCTCCCTCGTTCCTAGAGCCTTCGAGAGATGGTCTTCCCACCTCTCACTCTGGACGGAGTCCTGGGAGCTTTCAGGCTGCTGGGACAGCTGCCTCTGCAAGGGAAACTACACAAGGTAAGGGCCGTTAGCATATTGGAAGCATAATAGTATATTTCAAGAGGACATTGGGTTTAGATTATACCAAACGTTCCGAAATCGCCTGAAGCTCGGGGTCCGTGATAATTTGTGACCCAGTAGATGGGTCAGGAACTGTGTGCACCCTCATCCAAATCTGGGCACGTTCCTGCTTGATATCGGCGAAAGGAATCGGTTTGCTAGCCGCTATTAGCGCAGTGTCCTCTTTGGCCCAGATCGGTTTCTTCCCTGCAACACCTCGGCTGCCAAGGTGGTGGGGAAATTTGTTCTTCACACGTAGCTCCTTCCCCCGGCGAGTCTTCTCCTTGAATGCGTCACTCTTCTTGTCAGCAACAAACTGCTCCCAGTGTTCGAGTTCTACCTTTGGCCATTTAGTTTTAATTTCAGTTTCGAAATCAGCATCTAGCAGCTTTGTTGCTTTATATTGCCATGTCCTTAGAGCAACACACATGATGCTGTCAGCTTTCTTTTGCACTCTTTCCTTGTCAGCCTCTGGGATAACGTACTTATCCCACAGCTTGTTGAACAGGACCTTTTTCTGGGCGTCGGTCATTTTTTTGAAGTCTCGGCATGTGATCCTGACATGCTCACGGACAATGCACCCGCAAGTGTTGCTGAATAACCTCGCAACCTTCTCGGGACTTGAAGCAACACCTGTTATGCCGACTCGAGTGATGACGAATGTCTCGTTCGTCAGCTGGTTGCCTCCTATAGGGTTGTACCGTCTCTTCGGCTTCGATGGTGCTGCTGACGACGGCTCGGGCGTCTCCTGTTCTTCCGATCCCAACTCCCTAGACCGAGAATCGTTAGACGAGCCAAACGCACTCTCTCCATCTCGCGATGAGGGAGGTGCAGGTGCTGAAGGTACATTGGCCGGCTCGACGGCAGGTTCGCTGGTTGGCTCTAGGGCTGTTTGATCAGTTCGGGGCGGGGCGTCAATCAAGGCCGCCACGTCTAGGGGCGCTGCCCTGTCATCATCTACGTGGGCTAGTTCCCGGGTTGGCGACGAATCCATTTTCGATTAAGAAACTTAAAAAATGTAAACCATGTATCAGAACAAATAACTAGAAATGAAAATAATGTGTTGTTCTGTTTTAGAACTGTCATGAAAGTGAAGCAATAAATATAAATTATTTATTTTAGTGGAGCGAAGGGGAAACCTTGAATCACACTAGTGGATGCTACCACTCTACACTAGAAGTCTAGAAAAAGTTATAATTTTCAACAATCTCTTATATATATATAGACATCCACGACAAAGAGTTAATAATATATCATGGGAGCTAATTGTATAACTCAAATAAACCAACCACGTAGTTCATATAACTCGTTAAGACTCCACGACATACGTTATAAAGATTTGAGCGACCAGGGACTCACACTAGGTAATTCTATATGTGATTAAAACTCCAATGAACAATCATGAGGGCACAAATAGATATGTGAATCAAGTGAGATTAAATAGATATGTAAATTAAGTGAGGTGTCTACATGGAAACCACTACAGATATCTATAGAAAATTCTCAACAACTTTCATGTTGTAACCATATTTAGTTCTTCCTCGAAATTGATGAACACTTGCTAAATAGAAATCTACTCTAATTAAAAACTCTGGTCCAGCAGTAGTATTTTGGTCATGTCTCACAAACCGTTAATTCGAATCGAACAAAATTGGTGTCATTGGAAATACTAAGACAAAACCTACAAATTTCTCAATTGGCTCAACTCAAAATTTTCCATGGTTTAGTCAGAGTTTTTGAATTAGTGTTCTATTCCTAACTATCCGATCACAAGAAAAACTTCAAAAAACAATTCAATCCATGGAACTCATCACTAAAGTCTTAGGGACTATGAATAAGTTACCCTTGAAGAGTGGAACCTAAATTCTCTATGAATTTGACGAACTTAGTGAAGTCCCTTCTCTTTCTTCTTCCTCCTTCCTCTTCTCTCCTTTTTCTTCCTTCTCTTCTTCTTCCTCCTTGCGCTGGCCTCTCCTTCCCTCTTTGCTCCTTTGCACGGACAATAGCACAATCAGTAGTTAGGTGGAGGACAATAGCGAGGAGGCTGAGACGGGCGGCGGCGTTGATGGGGCCTCGGGCAGCGGGGAGTCGGGCGGCGGTGCCTCGGGCACGACGGCGACTCAGGCGACGGCTGCACGGACAGGGCCTCAAGTGGGCTCGGGCGGCGGCGCGGCAGCCTGGCGGCGATGCTAGGGCACGTTTCGCTGCTGGTTCGAATTGAACGTGCGAGAACTTGTGAAAGTTCGCCAAGTCCCGGGTTATGTAGTATAACACTTTCACTAACGGGCACATAGTAAGCGCCTGTCAGTGGAAGTCCTCCGTCAATCACTGACGGACGACAACAAGGCGCCCGTCAGTGAAAGTACAGTACCACTGACGGGCCCGGTTTCATGGCCCGTCAGTGAAAGTACAGTACCACTGATGGGCCCGATGTCATGGCTTGTCAGTGGAGTTGTTTTAGGGTTTGAGACTTAGAGCCTTATTTCATTTTGTGAAGTTAAAATAGAGGTTGATTTTAGGGTTTGCGGAGTGGACTTAGGGGCTAATTTTAGGGTTCGCGGAGCGGACTTAGAGCATACATGCAACACATGCCTATTTCACCAAGTCCCGAACATAACCATTCAATTCATCAAAATGATATTATTACACATTGAGGTTTGTTCTGAATTGATTGAAAAGCTAGGTTTTGTCGTCTTCGACACGCTTCTCAATAGTAGTTTTGATCTTCTTGCTGGTATACGTCAGTCCTTCGGCGTGACTGTGTCGTATGTAGGGACGCGCATCCTGAGTACCTTTGCACCTTTTGCTCGTTCGATCATCAACATCTTTTTCTTCTGTGTCCGGATTGTTGAATTGATCGTAGTCCTCTTCATCAACTACACCATCGACTCCGACAATACTCCTTTTTCCTTTCCTCACGACAACGCGCTTCTTATTCTTTGGGTTGGTTATGTAGAAGATTTGGGTGAGTTGTTTGGCTAATACCCATGGCTCATCTTTGGGACTGATTGATTTGTCTTGTCGTGACTCCATAGGGATCGGTGGAGGTATGACCATGGTACTGGTGTTCATATCTTCGATGCTGACGTCTTTCGCCCATCTGACACGAAACATGGGGATCTTGATCACGGTGTAGTCAAGTTCACAGATCTCTTCGATCACGCCGTAGTACGTACACTTCTTGCCCTGATGACCAGTTCTAGACTGCTGTGTTACACCACAGTTCTGGTACGTACCACGCCGGTCTTGAGTCTCCGTATAGAGTGTGTATCCGTTGATATCATAAGATTGCCACGTCATGACTTTGCTATCGGGTTCTTGTGACAACATTCGGACGGTTTCTTCTTCTCCATTTGTCGGCTCCTTTTCATACCAGTAGTCCTTTAGCCACCCGGAGAACTCTGCGTTATGCTCTTTCGTGAGCGCAACTGTGCCCTTTTTCGGATTCGCTTCGCCCAACTGTCTTATGTGGATCTAAATATAAGGCCATAGCACAACCAAGTGTTGCAACACCACGAAATGTGCTCTGTTGTAGTCATCTGATCTTTCCGATCGATACACATGTAAATTTTTATGCCCTATCACACCTATACCGTCAAGCCTGCCTGTGTGCCGCGAAACTGGAACACCTATAAGTTTTTAATCACGCATGTAATCCATGCAGAACTCGACGTCCTCTTCCGTAGCATAGCCTTGGATGATGCTACCTTCCGGATGCGCTCTGTTACGAACGTAGCGCTTGATAACCCCATTGTACCTTTCAAATGGGTACATGTTGTGTAAAAACACGGGACCAAGATTATATCATATTTATCCTTAAAATTCCGCATAGTCGCTGGCGGTGATATCATTCCCTTGCAAAGTAATATTGGATCTCCAATTCAAGAATCTTAACTAACTTGAATACAAATTTGAGCTGTTTTCATAATCGAGTTAGTGCTCAAAGCTTTAGAATTCCAAAGATCTCCACCATTTTAATGGGATGTCTTACAAATACGTTGAACCTGTGTTAAAAATAAAACTCCTCTACTGATGCATGATTTTCCCCTCAACATCTCAATGGGAGTTCAAGGAAAAAAAATACCTCTGCCATTCCCACCATTTGTTGTTCTCTTCTACTATTATTTTCCTCCCTTCTTTTGCTAAGGCCACACAAGACCTACCAACCGACCTGCACAACCCTCCCTTCCATGCGGACCCAGTCCCACATGTCAACTTCTTCTCCTACCTCTCTATTTCCTCACCTCTTTCTTCCTCCTATCGAGCTCCCTGCTGCTCCTTGCCACTCGGCTTTGCGCTAGGCCACGCCGGCCAAGCCCCCGACTTCACAACGACTCACCCGCTGCCCGACCCCCTTTGACCCGCTGGGCCCCCTTTCCTTTCTCCTGCTACCAAAGCCGAAAGACCCGCTGCTCCTCCTGCCATGGCACAGCACGGCCCACGTGCTCCTCCTCAGGTCGCCATTGCCACTCCCGAGCTCCACCTCTATTTAACCTCACCCCTAGCATCCCTGCCAAGCACCATCGTATGCATCCGCAGCATCTCCTCTCCTCTGTTTTCTTTCCCCTCACCCGAGCTCCTCTCCATCGTTCCATTGTTCCTTCCCTACACCGAGTAGCATCAACTGCTTACTTCCCCAACCAGCTCACCTCGCTGCCCGGTTGGACTTCTATCCTCGCCGCCGATGAGGCGTTCCTGAGGAGAGCCGCGGTCGTCGTCCACCTGGCATCCATTTCTCTCCCTTCCTCTGATCTTTCCCCCTCAAGCCGAACCAGTTGCCATGAACCTCCTTCATGCCAACCTCGGTGCCGAAGACGCCTGCTTCCATCCAGGAGCCAACCTCCACGTTAGCCCTCTTCTCCGACCTCGGCGAGGAGAAGCATCACCACCGCCGGCCGTGGAGAGCATCTCCACCAAAGTTCTTCCTCTCACCACCGCCGCCAAGCTTCGAGGCCCTCTGCTGCCACCGCCCCGGCTGCCGCCAGAGCCGACCGCCGCCACGGCCGAGCTGCCTCTGCGTCCGCTCCTCCTCTTGGCTGCCACACATCACCGACGCGCCGTTGTTGCCGCTTTGGGCACGACCGGAGTAAGTCACGCCGTCTACCCCGCTATTCCGCCCAACTCTGCCGTCACTGCACTAGCACCCATCAGCAAGCCACCGAGCTCCCCCGTGTCTACCTCCCTATTCCTCTTCCCATCCAACCCCCTCTTGCCCTGGCTTGGTCGTCGCCATCGACGGTTGTGCCGTCGCTTCCCACTGGTCTAACGCTCGTGGCACACGCTAAAGAAAACGGGAGACAATCGAAGTAATCACCGGCCACCTCACGTCAGCTGGTGAGCCCACTCCTCCGCCCAGCTCGCCTCTCATATCCTGCTGGCTAGTACCGCAACCGCCGGTAAGCCGCTCACGCTGCTACAGCCGTTCTACTTCCTCCCCCGTGGCAACTCTCCTTTCTCTAATTTCTTTCCCCACCGTGGCAGCTAACTGAGCTAGTTTAATGAGCTAATGCCAACTCAAGCCTAACCACCCACAAAACTGTATAATTAAAATTGTCATTCACGGCTTAACCAGCCCTAACCACTCTAACCGAACCAACCGTCGCAATCTGTCTGACCCGAATCTTTTTCATGTGATCCTAAAAAATCTAAAACTACATTCTAATACTAGATTCATGGTTCCTAAATTAAGTATAACTCGAGTATAAATCATATATGTATATACATATACGTATATACATTCTATCATACATAGTTCCAAATAAAGTGGTTACTTTTCTAACAAACCCTAGAACCATACACAACCTCTTGGTTCCAGTATAACTTTAGGGTCCAAATGTTAAGCGGTAGGAATGATGTAAAGCCCAAGTTACTCATCGTCCGTATTAATAGGTACCTGCTGATGGATCCACCGAAACCCTAAATGTGGTGCATATTAATACGACGAGGGCTAAAGGAACTCCAACATGACAACTTGCCCCTAAGCTGTTGTCTCCCAATAAGTTGACCTAAGACACCCCAAGAATAGCTTTCTTAAACTTCTAACCAAACGCGTTATGATTGTGTGAGCTGATTCTTCTAGTTTTATATTTGATGTTCCTGGATTTTACCTTGCGCCGCTGCTTATTCGACATCTCTTTGGCGTGTAGTTCCGACGTTACGACGAATCGCACGGAGGGTTCCGGCCAGATATCGCTTCCAGCTCAAGCTCACGACCCGGCCAATACTGCCAGGCAAGCTCTTCCTCTTTGATCATGTCGAATCCCATGTTTGCAAAATATTTACTTTATTTGCAAAACATGCATGCTATGTGATAGAAATCGGTATTTTATGTAGCAATAGTTATATCCGATATGATAGAAACCCTAGTCCGATTCTAATTCCTTGTTGCCCTAAGGACCATATACTCTAGAGAGAAATATTGGAGAACCTAGAGGTAGTACGTACCCATATATATGGCTTAGCCCCGTCGTAGAAAAAAAACTAGGTTTTTCACAAAAAGAAAAGATTCTCGTTATTCTCGATAGAGAATGACTTGGGGATGGACCGCTGTGACCACCGAGGATGGGGTCACGGTATAATCCATGGGTTGGGATGTTTTCGAACCAAAAACAAAATAGAGATGATTTGTATCCGGGTTAGAAATGAAGGGCGAAAGCAGGAAGGACTTCTATAAGCGAGCTAAGTCCCAGCGTGGCACTCGCGGTCCGTGCGACGGACAAGGTATGGAGTCTTTCTCGGATCATTTAAGGACCGAACCTACCGTGCCGCTAAACTAGGTTCACCCCGTACATCCACATGTCCTTTATGGGAAGGACTTGGCTTAGTACCCTGTCGAGTGCTAGTGTCTGGACCCGCGGGCAGTAGGAAGTAGGTGACTAGGCAATTTAAGACTTAGAGAGCCTCTCCTGCAAGGTAGGGAGTTGCTCGATACAAAGGTGGAGAGTCCTATTTTTGAGTCTGCGAGACAAAAGAAAATTTGGGTTACCATCTAGCGGGTCCGGCCCTAGTATGAAACGGGTGAAAAGTCTCGTTGTAATATCCCTATCAGTATACGTTGCAAAGTGTACCCAGGGTGACTTACATCTTGTGTGTAAAGCCGTACAACCTCTGCAGAGTGTTAAAATCTATTCGAATAGCCACATCCTCGGTCATGGACACAATCTGGTAAGGCCACACAACTGGTTAGGCGAAGTTTTCAACATGGGATATGGGTTTAAGGACGCATCTGGCTTGATGAGCATGCAGAGTAAGTTGTGAGTGCCCCGTGTAATGCGATTACATGGGAAGTGTGGTTATGAGTGGGCCGCCGTTCACCCAAGACATAAGAACGGCTATCTGAGGTGAAAGGTGGTATTATTGGACGTCATTCTACCCGAGGGTAGGAACGGCTATCTATTGAAAGTAAATGGCCGCTCCCGTGGCGGACGGCCAAATTTGCAGGTATGCTACTTATGATTGAGTCATATGACTCCGCAAGGGTGAGGTTGTTTTTGAAAATAAGCTTTTATCATCTACTTAATTATTTCGAATGAAAACTTACTTTTCCGCACAATTATGAAACATAGGTTAGAGCCTCTTTATTGATTCCCCTGTGCATGCATATATCTCTGAGATTCACCCTGAAGGAGAGCTTGCGAGTACATTCAATGTACTCACCTGGCTTGTTGATTTGGCCAGACGAAGGAGACGACTATTCGAAGACAAAGAAAGCGTACGCGAGAACTAGGGCGTAAACCCAGTCAGTTGCCTATCGGGTATGGCATACTGGTGGGCCACATCACCGTTTGAATTTCCGCTGCAAGATTTTAGCCGTTGAGCTACAGGTACAATACCTTCGGCTTAGACGGCCTTTATATGACTAATACTCTGACATGTGCGTGTATGACAATGATATACAGGTTGACTTGTGTGTACCAGCTACTAATGCAGGGACCGGTACAGTAATCACAAGGGTTTATCCGGCCTTAAAACCGGGTACGCCACAGCCCTTGAATGAGAATAGATAGGTGCATGTACTTCCGCTTCATGCACAACCATGGAGGGAGGTTATAGATCCAAAGAACCACGGACCATGTGCTGTGTCTGCTGCTCATGTTGCCGAATGGATTTATTCCGTCTGTACTCATACCAAACCTGATATTCCTCGGATCACTACCAAAATCTGGGTATTCGGCGTCGATTGCCTTCCAGTGACAAGCATCAGCTGGGTGTCTCAACACCCCGTCTTTTCTTCGCCCCTCTTCGTGCCAACGCATCAGCTTTGCCTCCTTCTTGTTACCGAATAAACGCTTCAAACGGGGGAAGACTGGAAGATACCATACAACCTTTGCAGGGGCACCACTCGTCACTTCTTCCTCATCATCGTTTTGGTTTCTGCCTCGCTTATATCAAGATGTGTTGCACACCAGACATTTGTGCAGCTCTTTATACTCTTTGCGATAAATAATACAGTCATTCTGATAAGCATGGAGTCTTTCTACATCCAATCCAAGGGGGCAGACCACCTTCTTGGCTTACTTGGTGCTCGTAGGCAACACGTTCTCCTTTGGAAAAACCGTCGCAAGGTAAGCCAGTATCTCATCGAAGCTTGCGTCCGGACAGTTGTGGGCTGCCTTGATCCTTAGAAGTTCTAACGTGACTGGTAGACGAGTGTGCTCAGGATCGCAACTGCGATACATTGGTTTTGTCAAGTCTTCCATCAGTTTCGCAAACTTTGTGACCTCTCTTTCATCCTCGGGGTATTCGACCACCTGGTCCGCCATGTGACTGTCCCTCAACATTTCAGCCAAATTGTTCCCCGCCTCTCCCATCAAGTCATCCCTACATTCAGAAATATGGGCTTCATCTTCTTCTGCGTCTTCATGTATGTCCTCTTCTTCTAAACATTCAGGAGTAGCTAAAATTTCTGCCTCCTCACCGTGACTTGTCCAACGTGTATAACCTTCCATGAAACCTCAAGTCAACAAGTGTAGCTGCAACATGCCTCTCTCCCTAAACATTATCGTGTTCTTGCATACACAACACGGACAACACATTTTGTTCGCACTCTTTTTCTCCCTATCTTCCTCGGCAACATCTAGAAACTCATTCAAAGTATCAACGAAACTCTGTGTTGCCTTTTTGCCGTACATCCAAATTTGATCCATCGATCCCTACAATAACAAACTAATTGATTATAGTCCAAATTAACAAAATAAACACAAAATTAATTCTTTTCTTTCATGTATTACATCGTACCAAAGAGAGCTCGCTAGCGCCGTTAAGGAGCGGACTCGAGAGCCTTCCGAATAGGGTAAGGAGAGAGAGGAGGGGAGGAGGAAAGAGAGGGTAAATTGGGTGGAGAGGAGGAGGGAGGGTTAAAAGAGATCTAGATCTAGATTGTATATCTAGGAGGAGGAGGAAGGGAGGAGGGGAGGGGGAAAGAGAGGAAAAAAGGGGTGGAGAGGAGGAGGGAGGGTTAAAGAGATCTAGATCTAGATTGTATATCTAGGAGGAGGGAGGGAGGAGGGGGAGGAGGGGCAGAAGGAGGAAGGAGAGGAGCAGCTGCATGCGGCGCAGTTGTGGGAGGCACTTGCAGCTGGTCGTGTGAGGCACGCAAGCTCACCGGCCAGCTGCGGGCTCCTCCACTAATGTATATATGTGCAGAATTATCACTAATGGGCAAAAAATGGTGCCCGCAGTGATAAGTCCAAGGCAGTCCTGGAGCAACATTCCACTGACGGGCACAATGGACCCGTCAGTGGAGATACGAACTTCACTGACGGGCACGTGAGGTGCGCTCATCAGTGAAGGTTGTCCGTCAGTGGAGAACCTCTTGTCTCACTTTTACTGATGGGCGGATATTGTACCCGTCAGTATAAGTTGGCTGCCTCGCCTTGTTCATCACTACTACTAACGGGCACGATGTCGCCTGTTAGTGTTTCCTCTAATCAGCGATGGGCCTCCTCGTGCCCGTCAGTGATGATCATGTAGCAGAAGTGTTTTCTGAGGTAGTGACTACAAACAGTGTGGTTGTCGACGGTGGTCATGGAAGCAGGAAGTATTCTCGATGTACTATGTAATGTACAATAATGGTAGTGTCGTTGTTCGTGTGAAGATAATCCGAGAAGATTTTTTTGTAATATACGTGGTTCGATGTTGATATGTGAAGTAGTAGTCATCCTCTTTTAGAGTTTTTTTGGATTGAAGGATTTTCTAAGGAGTCTTTTAGGATTTAAATTTATAGGAATTTTCCCTACGGAGACCCTTTGGATCGCAGAAATAAGGTCATAAAAATCCTATGAATTTTCCTATGGAATGGCTCAATCTATAGGAATTTTGAAGAAATTTTAATATAAGTTTGGACCTCATAGAAAATTTCCTTTGTGTTTTGCATGAACTTTCTCTTTCTTCAAATTCCTGCAAAATTCCTGTGGAGCATCCAAAGAGCTGGTTTTGCATATTCGTGTGTTTTTGTTTCCTGTAGGATTCCACAAACCATGACATTTCATTCCTATATTTTTCCTATTCCTGTTTTTTGATAATGATGCATTCCAAAGAAGCCCTTACTATTGCAAAATCTATACCAGATAAAGGGCATTTAATGTAGAGAACTTGTTGGACATAAAAACCATAACTAGCTTGACGTTGGAAAATATCAGAGAAGACATAAAATAAATTTCAGAGAAGACACAAAATAAATTTAAATTATTTTAGGAAATCAACAGATCCTTGCTCATGGCCGCAATAACCCCAGAGGAGAGAGGGGCCTGTAGTGGAGCGTTGGAGTTGTGACGGGTGGCGGACAGTTAGTTTCGCTGTTACGTCATGGAGAAAAAAAGAATACTTTCAACTATCATTACATGCAGAAGTACAAAAAGGATGAGCCACTGGTACAGACAGGGCTCATTATAGACGGGTCAAAACTGTCACATCTCCAACGGTTTGTCGACTTGCCTATATGGAAGGGTTTGTGATGACGCATGTGATCACAGATAGGTAGGGTATATATATTTGTGATGACATACATATCATAGACGGGTGGAAAATTTGAACCGTCTGTGATGACAACGCTATACAAATAGGTCTCTCTTACGTGACCCATCCATCTGTGATGTGAATTCATCACAGATGATTTGTCATCTCCACCACGTCTATGATGACCGTAGACACCACAGATGGTTCGCGATGATCACCCATATGTGATCTTATTTTCTAGAGAGCAATATTCGTACATTCTTTGAAAAATGACATATTTAATAGACAAATCACATAAATGATAGATTCAATATATAAATTCATCCACACGATATCATTCACACAACATCACATCACATAAAATAACTTTAATTCTTTGCTATCATCTTGTTGAATTCTTTGCTAAAGGCATTGTTAGTGACTTAAATATGATATCATTTACATTTATTTGGCTTTTTCCATCAATGAACTTAGTGAACAATGTGCAATCGATCTTTCCAATATGAGGCCTTCTTGACTAGAAACTCACTAAAACACTCATACCATGCTCTAGGAGCTTGTTCAAGGCCAAGTGCCTTTGGAGTTAATAAGCATGTAAGGAAACTTAGAGTCTTCAAAACCGGGAGGTTACTCTAAATAGACTAGTTCATTCATTTTTCCATTTAGAAATGCACTCTAGACATCCATTTGGTAAATCATAATATTATCATGATTAACAAATGCAAGCAAGATTCTAATGGCTTCTAGTCTAGCAGCTAGGGCATAGATGTTCCTGAAATCTAAACCTTTCACTTGTGTGTACCTATTGGCCACAAGTCTAGCCTTACTCCAAACAACTTGTTCGTATTCATATTATTTGTTACGGAAGACCCACTTGGTGCTGATGACATTTTGGCTTGGTCTTTCCACAAGCGCCCAAACTTGATTGCGCTCAAAGTTTTTGTGCTCTTCGTGCATGGCATTCACCCAATCCAGATCCTCAAGAGCCTCACACTACTACAAAAAATGTCAACACTGACGGGCCAAAAACCCATATCAGTGACAGGTTTTCGGCCCGTCAGCAATCAATCGTCAGTGGTAACACAAGTTATCAGTGACGGGTAATTTTACCCATCACTGATAAAGGTCATCACTGACGGGCCAAATATTTTACCCGTTAGTGATGACTTTTTCAGATGCACAAAGAAACGTCATCAGTGACGGGTAGAAAATTTGCCTGTCATTGATAAAGGTCATCACTGACGGGTTAAATATTTTACCCGTCAGTGATGACGTTTTCAGAGGCGCAAAAAAAAACCCTACCCGGGCACCGCCGGGTAGGGTTTCACTAAAACGGCTGTAACTTATGTATACGGTGTCCATTTTGGGTCCACGACCACTCAAAATGACCGTATCGACGAGGCACATCTAAAAATCTACTCGTCTTTAGACCTGTACAATTCTTCACCTCCAAATTCGCCCTCTAAGACTGACTTTTGCCCCTCCAAACGAAACGTCGCCTCTTCCGACCCTCCGTTGAACTTCTTCCTGAGCTCCAAATGCAGTAATTTTTTTGGATTCCAAACCATGAGGGAGTAGAGCTACTACAAAAAAATACGAGAAAAAATTTAAAAAATAAAAAATTTCACTCCAAGTTCGGCCTACCGAATCCTCCGAACGAATAATCTCCGCTACCGAACCCTCCGTTCCCTCCGTTGAACTTCTTCTCGAGCTCCAAATGCCGTAATTTTTGTGGATTCTTAACCGTGAGGGAGTAGAGCTACTACAAAAAAATATGAGAAAAAATTTAAAAAATAAAAAATTTAGGCACTAGTAGAAGGATGAGAAGGAAGAGAAGGGTGGAAGGGAGGAGAGGAGGGTGGAAAAGGAGAAGGAAGATGGGGTGCTCACCGTGACTCCATGGAGTTGGAGAGGAGATGGGGCCGGCCATGGGCATGAGGATCTGATGGTGGGATGCTTGAGGAGGGTGCTTGAGGAAGGAGAGGAGGAGGGTGGAAGGGAGATGGAGAAAAATATGGATCTGGATTTGAGTGGAGTGGAGTGGAGTGCGCTGCACTGAGGTGAATTATATACCCCGCGGGATTCTAAAATTTTAGGTTTTGAAATTTCAGAGTTGGGCGGGATTCACATCACTGACGGGTTAACTTTTAAACCCGTCAGTGATGAGTGAAAAATTTTGGGTTTTAAAATTTCTGAGTTGGCGGGATTCACATCACTGACGGGCAGACTTTTTGCCTGTCAGTGATGACTTTTCGACATCTCTGACGGGTCTAACTTCATGCCCGTCAGTGATGACTTTTTGTGAAAACTCGTGTTTTTGCTGAAGTCATTACTGACGGGTCAACTTTTTGCCCATCACTGATATTCTTGACATCTCTGACGGGTCTACCTTCAGACCCGTCAGTGATGACTTTTCGTGAAATCTCGTGTTTCTGCTGAAGTCATTACTGACGGGCTGACTTTTGTGCCCGTCAGTGATGACTTTTCTCCCCTGAAACGGAACATCCAATAGAGTCACCACTGACGGGTATCCGGCTGCCCGTCAGTAATAGGTAAGAAGCCTGACGGGCTTTTTCCTGCCCGTCAGTGATAAGATATAGTGGATGACCTTTTTTGTAGTAGTGTCATCTACCTTGGTTGGCTCTAAATAGGAAACAAAATAGTAGGTTCACAAAAATTAGCAATGTGAGAATGTGTTTGAGTGCCTTTATGCATGTCGTCAAGAATTTGGTTGACCGGATGATCACGTTGCAAACTTCTGTGAATCCCTGGATGATCAGGTTGGTCTTGAGGTGGAACTTGAAATTGGACTTGAGGTTGAACACCATCATTTTAGACTTGAGTTGCCTCTACACTTTGGATCTTGTCATGTGCTGATGTGGGAGGCTCCACCTCAATTGATGACATGCTTTCCTTCACCTCCAATAGCATCACTTCTCCAAGTGACATGTTCTTGATGGTGTTCACCAACTCAACATCACCTACATCAATGGGCACACTTTCCACATGAGAACCATTAGTCTCATGGAATTGCACATCACATGTTTCTCCAATTATACGTAAGTATTTTTGACGAATCGATATATGTGCACATTCGATGCATAATCAAGAAAGAATCATCACATTTGGGAGCAAATTTTAGAAAGGCTTTGTTTTCTGTTAAGGATATAGCACTTGCTCCCGAAGACACGAAAATAGGAAACAATTAGCTTGCTCCTAGTGATGAGCTCGTACAACGTCTTCTTCAAGAGTCAATGAAGATACAAGCAATTGATGACGTGGTATGCGGTGCTGACGGCCTCCACCAAAAATGATCAGGAGTCTAATATTCGTCAAGCATTTTTCTTGCCATCTCAATAACCATGTGGTTCTTCCTTTCCACCACTCCATTTTGTTGTGGTGTGTAGATGGAGAACTCATAGTTGTCACATTCTTCATTGAGGAACTCTTCAATGTTGGTGTTCTTGAATTCAGTTCCATTGTCACTCCTTAGGTTCTTGATCTTTATCTTGAATTCATTTTGAGCCTTTCTCGCAATTTTCCTGAAGATCCTGTGTGTCTCTCCTTTTCCATGCAAGAAAAACACCTAAGTATAGCGAGAAAATTCATCCAGAATAACGAACCCATAGGAGTTACCTCCTATGCTCACATAGGAAATAGGACCAAACAAGTCCATGTAAAGTAGCTCGAGTGGCTTGGTTGTCGTCATTATGTTCTTCACAATATGTTTTCTCTCACTTGTTTACCGGCTTGGCAAGTGCTACAAAGGCAATCTTTGTCGAATGCCACGTTCTTCATGCCAAGTACGTGATCACCCTTTAGAAGCTTGTCTAGGTTCCTCATTCCCATATAAGCTAACCTCCTATGCCATGGCCATCCTAAAAAGACTTTGCCAACAGGTATATTTGTATACATGAATTATTAGAGGAAAGGTCTATCAAATACAAATAACCTTTCCTAAATCCTTTGAATATCAAGGAGTGATCATCACTCTTAGTTACAAAGACTCCATAATTGGTGAAGTTGCACTCAATATCAAGATCAAAAATTTGTGGGATGGAAAGCAAGTTATAGTTCAAAGACTTCACAAAAAAAATTAGAAATGGATATGTCATTTGATATGACAATTTACCAAATCACAGTATCTTTCCTTTTGCATTATCACCAAAACTGATGTTCTCATGTGGTGAACATCTACTATCAAATGGTGTGAACATGTCTTTGACTCCAGTCAAGTGATTTGTGCATCCACTATTAAGCACCCAACTCTTCCCACCGGAGGTACAGTCCTATAAAACAAATTAGGCTTGTTTAGGTACACATACCTTCCCCGGTCCTTGAAAGTTAGACATAAGAGCCTTGAGCACCCAAATAGAACTCTTCCAAACACAGTCATCAATCTTAGCACCAACAAATTTGGTTTGGACTTTACCCTTCCTAAGCACATAAGAGACCTCAAAATGACTGACAAGGTTAGGATGGCCCCTTTTAGCCCAATGACCCTCAAGATGGAAGTTTGCACTTGCTTCTCCTTTGCTTGCACGAAATTGGTCTTGGGGTATTTTGGGTCATTCATGTCTTACCATTGTCATTGAACCTTGGGGTAAAACCTAAACCCTCATGGTTGATGTTCTCAACTTGATGGCTCAAAATCTCCTTTAGTGTCTTACTACCCTTATAGCATTTGAGCAACCCTTGATTGAGTTGAGCCTTCAACCTAGCATTCTCATTCAATAATATTGCTTCACAAGATATCAGGTAAGAGTAGAGTAATTAGCAACATCACTAAGAGCAATAGAAGGAGACTCCTTAGGCAATGAAGCACATTTAGGACATGGTATCTCTACATTCTCTTGAGATCAAGTGGATTGTTTGTTAAGGCGAGAGAGATGCTTGCAATTAAGGACATCATAAGATATCTTAAGAGCTCCATAATCTTGTTTGATCTAAATATTCTCAAGATCAAGAGTTTCATAAACACGCGTAAGCTCCTCATGAGACTTTTCAAGTCTACGATATGAGACCTTAAACTCCTTATGCTTATGGGTTAGGGCCTCATTTTTCTCTATCCCTGACAAGCAACTTCTCTTGCTTCTCAAGAGTAGCAACAAGAGAATTATAGCTAGGTATACTCAAATCATCAAGATCATCAAGAAAATCATCATCACTATCATCATAGGTAGGAGATTTGGTGATTTGTGATACATTTGACTCCTTTGCCATGAGACAATGAGGTATTTCTTCATTGCTTGAGTGATCAAAGAGGGACTTGGCAAGTCTTGCCATAGTGATGCCGATGACTCCTTCATCTTCATCGGAGTAGTAGTTGGAGCACGAGTCATTGGAATTCCATTCTTGGTCAATGTGGGCTTGAGCTTTGTAATGGTTCTTCTTCGTAAACTTTCCCTTCCCATGGCTTCTTCTTCTTGTAACCCTTATTCTTCTCATCTTTCTTGTCCTTATTGTTGGGGCAATTGGTGATGAAATGTCCCACCTTGCCTCACTTGAATCATGCTCTCTTTGTGAGTTTCTTCTTTGTGTCCTTTGAGAACTTGTGGCTTCTCCCTTTACCGAAGAGCTTGTCGGCACCATCCTTCTTGAACATCTTGAAGAATCTTCTCACAAATAGGGCGATGTCCTCTTTATCAAGCTCCTCTTCTACTTCATCGTCACTTGAGTCATCCTCGGCGACATGCTTGGCTTTCAAATAAATGTTGTTCTTGAGGCTTGATTGGAGGCTAGAGCTCTTTCTTTTCTTGGATTGCCATCTCATGAACAATGATTTTTCCAAACACCTCGGTGGAATTAAAATCCTCAAAGTTGTCTCTCTCACGAATGAGCATCACAAAGTATCCTACTTGGGTAAGAAGGTTCGTAGCATATTCTTGACAACGAAGTGGTCGTTGATCTCTGGCAACAGAGAGACTTGAGCACATTTACAATGTGATTGAGGTGAGTGAACATTCATTCACACCTCATTATTCATCATGGTGAAGTTGTCGAGCTTGCTTGTTAGGACGTCAAGCTTAGACTCATTGCTGTAAGAAGTTTCCTCGTGGATCTCCATAAGGTTTTCCATATTGTCTTGGCGTCCTCCAGCGTGCTCACCCAGTTGAATTCATCTAGGCTCAATACATGCTCTTTCCTCAAGAAGTTTGCTGATACGAAGTTTTCCTTCTTTTGTGGTAACTTTTCACCTTGTGGTAGGTGAGCTCCGAACCCTCAGAGACTTCTTTGGGTGCATAACAATCCTTGAAGGCTTCCAAGTGACTCCTAGCCATCTAGGAGACGCCAATCTCCAAGAGTAATAAGTTTCAATCAGTTTGGCTTAGAAATGAACTCTTGCTTGATGCTCAACTATGGCTCAACCTCTCTCTCTCAAATATTTCCTCACAAGAATCACAACTTAGGCTTGAGGAAATGCAGAGTAGCACTCAGGAGAGCAAAGAAAAGATTTGTCAAAGAGTTCTCACGTGCAAAGAGGCTTGGGGTTGTATATAGCGAACCCCTCAAAAACTAGCCGTTTCAACAAAAAGGGCAGAACTGGGAACATCTGAGATGGAGTCAGAGGTTTTGACTCCATCTCGCAACTTTTGAAAGCAGCGGCTATAGATCGATCTTGAAACTTTCGGCAAGAACACGGAGGTTCTGACTTTCAAAGCACAGCAGACAAAAGTGAATGTCAGAGGTTCCGACATGAACCCAGACCCTCCGAGATTTGGAGTAGCCTTGGCAAGGCATGGTCCGAACGGATTTTTGGAAGTTCCAACATCACACTCAAACCTTCCAAGATTTCAAAGGACCTCAACTAATGTGGACAGAACTCATACTTGGAGGTTCCAACAATGAACTTGGACATTCCAAGATTTCAAAAATTTAGTCCAGAACAGATCTCAAAGACTGAAAAAAATCCAGTAGCTCTGACTTTCAAGGCAAAAGGACTTATGCATGTATAGAAGTGAAACTCAGAGGTTCTGGGAAATCTTAGATG
This sequence comes from Stipa capillata, assembly GCA_019208055.1. Taxonomy (NCBI): domain Eukaryota; kingdom Viridiplantae; phylum Streptophyta; class Magnoliopsida; order Poales; family Poaceae; genus Stipa; species Stipa capillata. Next base: position 38,378 of record JAGXJF010005470.1, on the reverse strand, counting down.
TTCTGACATCCAGAAGATCAGATAGGAAGGGCAACTCAGAGGCTCCGAGTTTCTGGACTCTTCACGCAGATATGAAACTCGGGTGTTCTGACTTCAATCTCAGTTAGTCTAATATTTCTAGAAAAGGTGTGTATAAGAGATTTTAGAGGCCTCTTCGGTTTTGAAAATTGATTCACAGCTGAGCATTAGCGAGGCATTCTCACTAGCTTCCAAATTCCAACCTCTTTTAATAGTATGGCTTTCCCTAAGCTCAATGTGATTCCTTGAGCCAATAAAAAAGCTAGAAAATTGTCCTTAATGTTCGTTTCTTCAAGCCATCTTTCCTTAAAACTTTTTAGGAGTCGTCAACGCTGGTTTTATCACTGCTTTTGGGATTAAACATGTGATCACACTTGATGCACACATTAGCCCCTTAATTTTTTTTCATTAATCATCAAAATCCACTAATGAGGGCCAAGATGCACTTTCAAGAGGGAGAGTTGTTCCTTAAAGTCTTCCTTAAATAGCGTGACCTGCCTCGATGCCTCCTCATGTATATGTCTCTCAAACACTTCTTCATTTTTCAGAGTCATAGTTTGAGACTGAGTTTGACTACTCCTAGATCTCGTCCACCTCTCGTACTCCTCCTCAGTCTCGACAAATCCCTCACTCTAAGGAACATCACGTCCTACGCGACCTAGGTGCTCAGGGTTTTCCAAGACCGTGGTGAGGAGGTCTTGGGTCCTAGATGTCTACACCTCATCATTTTGCGTCCTTTTCAAAGTCATTTGTAGCTGCAATAAGCCCAAATGAGTTATTTGACTTGCTATGAAGTTACCAACAAATTATGTATATACGACTTGAGAATTTCCATGTACCTCTCGAATAGGTACATGCTACATAGGAAGACTGACCCGCACATCTTTATTTCTCTCATGAGGTGAATACTAAAATATACCATGATATCAAAAAAAGATGGAGAGAAATACATCTCAAGATGACATAGAATTACCACTACTGCAGATAGACCCTCTCCTGAACCCCCTCCACTGACGGGCATAAAAAGGTCCGTCGCTGGAGGGGAACTCCACCGACGGACGCAAAATAGCCCGTCAGCGGAGAACGAAGCAAAGAAGAAGGTGAGGAACACCACTGACGGGCTCCAAAACAGCCCGTCAGTGGAGATGAGCATGAGGTGGGATAGATGACGCGTCATTTCTACTGACGGTCTCTTGTTAAGAGCCCGTCAGTGAAGATGACATCTCCACTGACGGGCATCTATTTGGCCCGTAAGTGAAAGGGTGAACATATGACGTGCCAGTTCACTGACGGTCTCTTATATTCTGCCCGTCAGTGGATATTTTGTCTTCACTGACGGCGGTCTTTCCCGTCCGTCAGCGATATTTGTTGCTTACGTTGCTGATGAATCACTGACGGTGACCTTTTAAGGGCCCGTCAGTGGTGCTATTTACTATAAAAACATAGCACGACCTCGCTGCTGGCCAGTGCTCGCGCGCCAACCGGCCAGCAGCGAGCGCCGCCGTCCCACAAGCTGCTGCCGCCGCCGCCGCCGCCCCCTTCCCCCTCCCAACCCACAACCATTTCTTCCCTCTCCCCAACCCTCATCCTAAGCTCTAGAGGGACTAGATCTAGATCTAGATCTAGATCTAGATTTTGCTCCTCCTCTCACTCTCTCCCTCCTCCTCATCCTCTCACTCTCTCCCTCCTCATCCTCTCACTCTCTCCCACCCTCCTCATACTCTCACTCTCTCCCTCCTCCTCATCCTCTCACTCTCTCCCACCCTCCTCCTCATCCATATTTCTAGCTCTCTCTCATTCTCTCTCCCATTCTCTCTCCTCCTCTCACTCCCACTCTCTCCATTATCATTTCTCACCAAAAAGATCGCTAGCGCTCGGTAATAATGCTCGCCAGTGTTCTTTTCATGTCGTATATGTATTTGATGTGATTTTTGGTTATCGAACTGATTAGTTTCGTGTCGTAGGTGTTGATCGATGGATCGCAGCTGGATGTACGACAACCGGGCGACAGAGAGTTGGGCTATGGCTTTGAACGAGTTTCTTGATGTCGCCGAACGAGATATGAAGACAAAAGGTGGCACGAAGATTTGCTGTCCATGTCGCGATTGCAAAAATTTGGTAATGTTCGATACGAGAGGGAGGGTGACGGTACACCTGGCGCTGAAGGGTTTCATGTCAGGCTATACACGTTGGACAAGTCACGGCGAGGAGGAGGAAGATCAGGTGTTACGGCAAGATGCCGAACACAGAGATGACGAAGAAGACGAGGGGAGTATCGAACCTGACGCCGAAGGAGAAACGGGAAACAATTTGGCCGATATGGTGCAGGATGTTCACATGGTGGAGCAGGTGGTGATAGATCCCGAGGATGAAAGAGAGGCTGCTAAGTTCTCGAGACTAGTTGAAGACTCACAAATCCCGTTGTATACCGGTTCCGATCCAGAGCACACGCGTCTGTCGGTCACGCTGGAACTTCTAAGGATCAAGGCAGCCCACAACTGTCCGGACGAAGGCTTCGATGAGACATTGGCTTTTCTTGCAAAAGTTTTTCCGAAAAACAACTTGCTGCCCACGTGCACCGAAGAAGCCAAGAAGGTTGTCTGCCCTCTTGGGTTAGAGGTGCAGAGGTTCCATGCATGTCCGAATGACTGCTTTATTTACCGCAAAGAGCACGAGAAGCTGTACAAGTGTCCCACGTGCAACACGTCCAGATTCAAGAGGGGTAGAAAGCAAGCCGATGATGAGGACCCAGTGAAGAGTGGCGCTCCAGCAAAGGTTGTATGGTATCTTCCGGTCCTTCCCCGTTTGAATCGTTTATTCGCTAACAAGAAGGAGGCAAAGCTGCTACGTTGGCACGCCGAGGGGCGGAAAACTGATGATGGAGTGATGAGACACCCTGCCGATGCTTCGCAGTGGAGGGCAATCGACGCCCAATACGATGATTTCGGAAAAGATCCGAGGAATATCAGGTTCGGTATGAGTACGGACGGGATCAATCCATTCGGCAACATGAGCAGCAGACACAGCACTTGGCCCGTGGTTCTATGGATGTACAACCTTCCTCCATGGCTGTGCATGAAACGAAAGTACATACACCTCTGTATTCTCATACAAGGGCCGAAGCAACCTGGGAACGATCTGAACATGTATCAACAATTATTGTTCGAAGAACTAGCTACACTGTGGGAACCAGGGGCCCAGGTCTGGGACGCATACGAAGAAGAGTACTTCAATCTGAAAGCGCTGTTGTTCACGACGGTCCAAGACTACCCCGCGTACGGATATCAGTCCTGCCAGTGTGTTCATGGGTACAAAGGATGTGTGAAGTGTTTGGAGTCTACTACAAGTTTACACCTAAAGGGATCCAAAAAAATCGTGTTCATGGGCCACCGAAGGTGGCTGAAACAGAACGACCCATGGAGGCAAGAGAAGGAATTGTTTGACAATACTGTTGAGGTCCGTTCGGCGCCTCGGGAGAAGACCGGGGTGGAAATCTATGACATCGTGAACACAATGCCCCCTGTTACGCCCGGTAAGACACAACCGTCTGTTCCCATGCAGGACGGCGTCTGGAAAAGGAAATCCGTATTCTGGGATTTGCCTTACTGGAGATTCCTAAGCACACGTCACAGCATAGACGTCATGCATGTTGAAAAAAACGTGTGCGAGAGCTTGCTTGGTATCCTGCTCAACATTTCAGAAAAGACAAAAGATGGACCGAAGGCACGAGCTGACATGGAATTCTTGGGTATAAGAAAGAAGCTGTGGGCTACGAAGCGAACGACCAAGTTGGGGACGGGTGCAGTCAGAATCAAGACGGACTGTCCCGCTGCTTGTTACACTCTCAGCAAAAAAGAGATCGTTAGCTTTTTGGAGTGCCTCCAAGGTGTCAAAGTTTCTTCCGGTTACTCGGCAAACATCGGGAGAATAGTTGACATGAAGAGTCACCGAGTAATTGGTATGAAGTCTCATGACTGCCACGTGATGATGACGCAGATACTTCCTGTTGCAATCAGAGGTCTCATGGAGCCGGAGGTCCGCAAGACAGTCTTGAATCTTTGTAACTTCTTCAACACGATATCTCAGAAGTCGATCTCCGTTACGCGTTGCCACAAGCTGCAGGAGGAGATCATTGTCATACTGTGCGAACTTGAGATGTACTTCCCTCCAGCATTCTTCGATATCATGGTACATCTCATGATCCATATCATCCCGGAGATATTGGACCTAGGTCCCGTGTTCCTACACAACATGTACCCGTTGGAAAGGTACAATGGGGTTGTGAAGCGCTACGTTCGTAACAGGTCACAACCAGAAGGTAGCATCATCCAAGGCTATGTTGCCGAAGAGTGTGTCGAGTTCTGCACTGATTACTTGGCTGATCAAAAGTCCATAGGTGTTCCTGTTTCACGGCACACGGGAAGGCTCGATGGTGAAGGCCATGCACGCGGACAAAGGCCTTTACATGTCTACAATTCAGTACCCAGTAGGTCAGATGACTATGACAGAGCACATCTCGTGGTCTTGCAACACCTGACGGTGGTGCATCCCTATCTTTGGATGCACATGGTAAAGCTTAAAAAGAGAACCCGAAGAAGGGAGAAGCGTGGCTCTCGAAAGAGCACAATGGAAAGTTCGCAACATGGCTAAAGAACTACTGGTATGAAAGGCCTCCGACAAATTTCGAAGAAGAGACGGTCAAAATGCTGTCACAAGAACCTGCGAGCAAGGTCCTGACATTTCAAGCATACGATATCAACGGATACACATTCTATACGGAGGCTCAAGACAGGAAAAGCACGTATCAGAACAGTGGGGTGACGATGGAGGCTAAAACCGGTAACCGTAAGGACATATACTACGGTGTTATCGAAGAAATTTGGGAACTAGACTACACCGTCACAAAGATCCCCATGTTTCGTGTCAGATGGGCAAAAAATATCCATATCGATGATGACAAATTCACTACCGTGACTCTACCTCCCCCGACATCTATTGAGTCAGCACATGTCAAAGCATCAGTGCGAAAGATGAGCCATGGGTTTTAGCTAAACAAACCTCACAAGTCTTCTACATAAAAGACCCAAAGGCACAGAAGCGCCATGTCATCAGAAAAGGGAAGAGGAGTATTGTCGGAGTCGATGGTGTTGTTGACGAAGAGGACTACGACCAATTCGACGACCCGGACTCCGAGCCAGAAGCCGTTGATAAACGCCCCATAAAAGGAGAAAAGCTAGCAAGGATGCTGAGCCCTACGTCAGATGCAGTCACGCCGAAGGACTAACGTATACCACCAAGAAAATCACAATTCATGAGAAGATTTCCGAAGACGACGAAACCTAGCTATTTGTATGTGTGTGTACAAAAGTGTCTTGGTTTGAATGATTTCATGTAACGTGTGTACTTCTGTATGTGTAAATTGTGGATGAATTTGAAGTACTTACAAACCAATGTATAACCCAACTTCAATGAAATTATCTGAAATTTTAAGTATAGCCTCACGAGGTCATGTAATTACCCCATGCCAATTTTCAAAATTTTTTGACCACTTTTAGATTTAATAAAAATAAAAAACCAAAAAGACGCAAGCAAACATTTCAATTTCGACAAGCAAACGTTTGAATTATTGATATATTTTCTACATATGAGCTAAACCGATACATACGTACGTAGATATGAATTTTTGTTCCATTTATAGGCCTTCTTTAGGATAGTTGTAGCTCAAATCTGAAATATACCGAGTAAATAACTAGATATTCATTTAATGCGTAAAAAATAGCAACTCATTTCAGAAAAATGCCTAACTTTGACACGAACAATGTAATGTAGTACGTTACATGTACAAAAAGTTTGGAGCGTAGCTAAAAATGTTTTTGAAAGGTTTTACACATGGTACCTCAAATTGGTATTTCAAAAAATAGAAAATTCGATTTATTACATAACAAGATGCAACATGATGAATTATTAACGTATAATATTGTAATATGAAGTTGTAGTCCAAATCTCAAGTTCAAATGATGAAAAATTTATGACGTGTACTTCAATCTTCATATTTCCCCTTCGAATGCTATGAAGTTTTCTCACAGATAGTTCAGTTACAAAGCAATGTATAATCGAACTTCCGTGAAATTGTCCGAAATTTTAAACATAGCCTCAGAAGGTCATATAATTACCCCATGCCAAGTTTCAATTTTTTTTGACCACATTAAGATTTTATAAAAAATCAAAAACAAGAAAGGCGCATGCGAACGTTTGAATTTCTCGAAGCAAACGTTTGAATTATTGATATATTTTCTATCAATGAGCTAAAACGATAGATAGGTACGTAGATATGAATTTTCCTTCAATTTAGAGGCCTTCTTTAAGATAGTTGTAGTTCAAATCTGAAATATACCGAGTAAATAACTAGATATTAATTTAATGCCTGAAAAATAGCAAATCATTTCAGAAAAATGCTGAACTTTGACACTAACCCAAAAAGGGTAAAAGCCCTAAACCAAAAATACAAAAACACCCATAGCATATAGAAATAACCCTAAGATAAACCTAAAAGAAAAACATCCAGCACAAAAGAAAAATAAAAAACATCCTCCACTGACGGGCCAACACGTGAGGCCCGTCAGTGGTACTAACCACCACTGATGGGCTAAAACGTGTGGCCCGTCAGTGGTTGTTAGTACCACTGACGGGCAAACCAGTTATGCCCGTCAGGGGAAACCCCCAGCGCTGGTACCGCACATCTTTAGTCCCACCTCGCCGAGCGAAGTGCGTGCGGACCAGCTTAAAAGGGGAGCTCCGGGCGGGGCTTTCGAATTCCTTATAACTGCTACTGGTACTCGGGGCTAGCGCTGGTCCCTTGCACGGCTTGGGCTCGTGGGCCTGGGTGCTGTGCTCGGGATAGGCCTCTGGCTGGTCCCTTGCGCGGCCTGGGCCCGTGGGCCTTTGAGCTGTGCTCGGGATAGGCTGCTGCTCCGTTGGTTTTTTTTAAATAAACAAACTATAAAAAGGAAACTAGAAGAAAAAGGAAACTAGAAGGACAGACCTAGAGGGGCACCTAAAATTCCAACAAATTTTAGGCTGACTTGACCTCTGCTGACGGGCGCTCAAAGTTGGCCCGTCAGCAGTTATGTAACCCTAACCGTCCCATAGTAGTACCACTGACGGTCATACGTCGGAGCCCGTCAGTGGTAAGTCTCCGCACTGACGGGCCGTCAAGACGTGCCCGTCAGTGGAAACACCCAGCGCTGGTTCCGCACACATTTAGTCCCACCTCGCCGAGCGAGGAGCGTACGCACCAGCTTAAAAGGGGAGCTCCGAGCGGGGCTTTCGAATTCCTTACTACTTCTACTGGTACTCGGGGCCTACGCTGGTCCCTTGCATGGCTTGGGCCCGTGGGCCTGGGCGCTGTGCTCGGGATAGGCCTAAGGCCGGTCCCCTGCGCGGCCCTGGGCTCGTGGGCCTTTGAGCTGTGCTCGGGATAGGCTGGGTATGGCAATATTTTTTTTGTCATAAGCAAAATATCAAAAACGAAACTACAAGGGCACATAGAGGGGACACCAGGGCAACGAAAATTCACTAAGTCGTAGGCTGACAGCAGCTCTGCTGACGGGCGAGCCAAGGTTGCCCGTCAGCAGTGGTGTAACCCTAACCGCCCCCATAATAGTACCACTGACGGGCACTCAAGTGTTGCCCGTTAGTGGAGATAGCACAGTGCTGTCAGCGATGTATCTACTGACGGTCTCCATCTAAGTGCCCGTCAGTGGTAACCAGTACCCTTTAAAAGGCACGCGCGGGACTTGGCGAAAATTTCGCCAAGTCCCGCGCGTTCACTTGAACCAGCAGCGAGACCGTTCGCATCCCGCGACGCCGCCAGGCTGCCCCCGCACGCCCCCTCCGGCCTCCGCCGCCGCCTCCTCCGGCCTCCGCCGCTCGAAGACCCGACGAGCCCGCCACCTCCTCCTCCGGCCTCCGCCGCCCGAAGACCCGACGCCGCCACCCCCTCTAGCCTCCGCCCCCGAAGCACCCGAAGCCCCCTCCTCCGGCCCCCGAAGACCCGACGCCGCCGCCCCCGAAGCCGCCGCCGCCTCCTCGAAGGCCGCCGCCGCCTCCTCCCGCCACCTCGAAGCCCGGCGCCGCTCCCGAAGCCCCGGCCGCCGCCTCCACGAAGCCCCCGACGCCGCCACCGCCTCCTCGAAGCCCCCGAAGCCGCCGCCGCCTCCGCCACCCCAACATCATCTCGGTACAAACCTTTTTTTACCCGTTTTTCCACCAAGTGGAGACTTTATGCTTTCTTTGGATTGGGAGAAATCATAGGGGAAGCAAAGAGAAGATAACGTCTGTATTCTTGAATGAGATGATTCATGCTTCTTTACGCTGTAACCTGAGGAAGAGGAGTGAACATGGCAGAGATACTTCTCCTGTGAATAGTATGTAATTGATGTTCGTAACAGTGAAATCTCGGACATTTATAAATCTGATGGAACAAATGTTTAGACAGGATTGTTTTAGAAAGGAGAAAACAATCAATCGTTATGTTTCTTTGATGGTGGTAAATCCGACCATAGGCGATAGCATTAGATACTTGGTTTCCTAATTAAAGCAGGGTGGCGGACCATGTATGACATCAAAACTTAACTGCTTTCATATGCAGAGAAAATTGCATCTTGTAAGAAATAAATAAGGAGAATAGACTCAGAGAGTGATAGTTCATGTGCAGACAAAAATCTATCAGATTTTTTCTCTTTACTAAGTGCAAGCTGCACATCCATGTTTTGCAATGGCTACCAAAGCTCTGTGAGAAACTTGATCTATCTTGAACATCCATTTTACATGATTTGTTTGTTTTGTACTATTGTGAACAAAGTAAATGTTGGTGTTAAAGATCACCCTTAGGAGAAGGTATAAATGGTAGACTCCTTGCCCTAGCTATTTAAGGTGCAGTCCAATAGTCCTTATAAACACTCTAGCTAGAGATCACTTATATTCAGCACATTGCTTCTAGCTGCACCCATTCTCTCTAAATTGCTTTCTTCATAATCTGTAATTAATTTGAGAATGTAATTGGTAGCTAGAGTAGTTATGATCTTCTTTTATTGAGTGATATGCAAAAGGGAGTATTCAAACTTGATTAAGGGATTAACTTTCCACAAGAAGATCAGCTTTAAGTTAATGGGATGATCTGGACAGATTTAGTGCTCATGAAGGGAGGAGGGGAAGTTCATCTCTTTTGCTGAATATTTACACCTACGCTTATATATGAATGTCATTGTAATTCTAAGAGTGCAAGATCTTGGAGAGTTAAATTGTTCTTGAATGCATAACTAAATATTCAGAACTCTAATTCAAACCGAATTGATAGCATTAAAATTGCATTTTCATTTCATGTAGGTTAGAATACATGGCATACATATCATCTTGTCAAAATACTTCAGTATCTCTTATTTGTTTCCTTTACTTTTCTCGGTGTTCGGTGTTGCCTTTGGTTACCTTAATATTATGTGATGATGTCTTCTTCGTGGTCTCCTTCCTCTCCTACCTCTAGGTTCTTGTCTGACGTAAGAACTATTAGCAAAAATGGCCGCCAGTAGTCCCGCTGGGTCCTCGACCCGAGCAGTAGAGCCTGTTGAAGACAGCACGGCCCCCCTCGGCGTGGCCGCACCGATTGATGCACCGGCGCTGGAGGCACCCACGCAAGATGCCTCCGAGGCGGCCAAGGAATCTGCCCTCGAGCTGGCCGAGGATCAACCTCTTTTACCGGCCGTAACAGCTGATCAAGACCATGCTTCCTCGGAGTCCAGCTCTGGCTCCGCCTCCGGGTCAAGTTCTGAAGGGGACGAGGCGCGTGAGGAGGAGGTACCGACTCCAGCCCCGACCAGGTCTCTGAATAGGAGGAAAGGCAACCAGTTGCCGGACAAGACGTACGTCATCACCCGTGTCGACGACGTCAAAGACATCCCGGCGAGTCCACATAAGGCCGCTAAGACCTTTAGCAACGCCTGCGGGTGCTTAGTGCGCGAACAAGTGAAGATTACCTGCAAAGAGTTCGGCCAGTTGACGCAGTCCACGAAAGATACTCTCTTGAGGAAACTGTGGGACAAGTACCAGATACCTGCAGCCGACAAGGAAAGAGTCGAAGCGCAAGCCCTCAAAATCATGGCTAGGGCTCTGAAGACGTGGCGATACGACGCACAGAAAGTCGTAGACGAGGATTGGGACACGAAGATTAGTAAAAGATGGTCGAAGATACAGAAGGAAGACTGGGACGAATTCGTTGCTCAAATAAGGAGCCCAGAATTCCAGGAGAAGAGCCGGTGGGGGAAAGAGCTTCGCAGGAAGAACACCTTAGACCACAAGCTCGGCAGCCGTGGATATCTGGGGAAGAGACCGAAGTGGGCCAAAGAGGACGAGAAATTAGCCGCGGCAGGGAAAGCACCTCCTTTCGCGCATCTCAGGGAGCCGCGCGCTAGGGAGTACATGAGGGCGCACACAAGGTCTGACCCTGTGACGGGGTCACCAATTTACGAGTCCGAGGAACTGCAGGTGGTGGCCGACCGGCTGGTAACGACTCAACCAAGTCTCTTTTCGTACTTCCTTACGTTGCATCCAAATACGCTGTCTTCTCATCACGTAATTTAACTTGCAGGCCGAACTGAGCCAGCAGCCTGGAAGCTCGCAGGACTCCGTCACGAGCTTCCCAAGATGGAACGACGATCTGGCGAAGGCCCGACAGAAACCGGAGCATCGGGGCCATGTAGTAGGCGTCGGGGATGGCGTTAAATGGGATAAGGTATTTCCCCGAAACCCCGAGGGGAGCCGCCGCCCCCGGAGAGACAGCCAGGAGTTCATGGACAATCTGCGGGAGCAAATGCGTGAGATTGCCGAGCAGACGTGGCTACGTATGCAGGTGGCCGCAGCGCAAGGCCAGCAGAGCGTGCCTCCCGCTAACCAGCCTCTAGGATGGAGCAGCTGCGCATCCACCTCGGACGGCGGCCCCTACTCGGTGAATCCCGTCGACAGCATCACCGTAAGTCTCGTCCGCTAAACGTGTCGTTATAGTACGAGCTGTTCTCATTTTCCTGACTCCAGTGCGGACGGCACGTCTATCCTCTGTTTCGCAGGAAGCCACCAGATGCACACTCACGGTGCAGATTCCTGGCATGAAGGTCCCGGTGGCGCACGGCCAGGTTTTCCCAACGGCGGAGGGGGCAGTCCTGCACTGTGTTCCTATGCGGGAGCACCACGCGAAGGTCCAGGTCGACCTCGTCCTCAATGACTACAGCGAGGTGTTAGTCCCTGTCCCCCCCGAAGAGGAGCTGACGAAGCTAGGGCAGTGCAGAAACTGCTTCATCCAGTGGCCGAAGAGCCAGATCACTATAACCGCGGCGGCCTCTCCTCGGACGGGCCCCTCGTCCAACAACCCCTCTCCATCAATCGGACGATCTCCGTTGGGGCTCAGCCAATCACCCCCCTCCTTTAAAGACCTGGAGGACCATCTTGTCGGGGACCAGCACATGTCACCGATTTTGCGGTCCCCGCCCTCCGAGGTTCAAGGCGACCCCCTGGATCAACCGAGGGGGAAGATTTTCTCTCCCGCCACGCTAGCTGGGACGCTGGAAGCAGCGTTGGCGGCAGGCATGAGCCCGGAGCCGGTACACCAGAGGAAGAAAAGCAAAAAGAGACGGGCCGGCACCGGCGAGAAGGAAAGAAAGGAGCAGAGGCAGAAAACCTTATCCTTCTCAACATCATCAGTAGAATTATCTACACGGAGCAAGGGCCTCTGGCGATATCATTACGAACCAGGTCAGGACTTGCTCCCACAGGATGAGCTGGACAATCTGTCGGAGGACATGAAGACGCTGCATGAAGATTACCTGAAGATGTCCAGAGATCCTGGTACATTCTGCCAATATTGGAAGGTGAAGGTGCCAAAGGAATACAATTTTTTCATGCAACATGACCAAGACACCTTCGACATCAACTTTGAAGACCTATTCAACATGTACAACCTCTATAGGCTCGACACCACCATGATCAGGCTATGGGCTCTGTACCAAGCCCAAGAGTGCAGACGTCTTCGGGACTCCCATATTGGCATAGTCGATCCGATATGCATGAACGAAGGCTATGCCGGGACCCCAGAGGGTCAAGGATTTCTTCAAGAATACCTGTCGAATGCATTCGTGGTTCATAAGGACAAGGACTGCATACTAGCCCCCTATAACCCTCCGTAAGTACTAAACTTAGCACCGTGGAGTTTATTTTTGTTTTTTACGTACGTATCTTCGCCTGCTTACGTTCAGTTGTTCACATTTACGCAGCGACCACTGGGTCCTAATTGCGATCGTTCCAAGCTGGGCCAAGGCTTTTTACTTTGACTCCTCGCCGAACAAGACAGCGGACTTCACAAATATAACTAAGATTCTGGATGCAGCCTTTTTCAGAGCCAAGTTCTCGGGCCATCAAAAAATACCTGTGAAAGCGAAAAAATTGGTACACCATTACAAGTTCCCTTGCAGAGTTCAGCCGGAAGGTTCCGTGACATGTGGGTACTACACCTGTGCCCATATGGACCTATTTGTCCGGTACAAGAACAAGCATTGGAAAGATATGAAAGAACTGAAGGCTTGGAGTGAGCTGGGAAGTCATATGTACGACTGGCGACAGGACTTTGCTCGGATCCAAAAAGTCTTCGCCAGACTCATCAACCTTGAAGTCATCAATCCGCTGGGTGAATTCTACGCCGGCCCCCAATTTCCGAAGCCAAACTTAAGCGGGAATCAATAGAATCGTTGTTTCTGTAATTCAATAAACAATTGTTTCATACTTGTGATCGTCGTTCGAGTGTACATACTATATATGTGATTATAAATGTTATGCGATTAAGACATTTGACTCTGTGAATGAATACTTCGTATAGTCTGTGATTAGGAATAATGTAATACTATAGTCTATTATTATGAATAATCTAAGTGTGATTATGAGCTAACACAAATCAATTTCGGTTAGCAGGAATACATACCGCTACTGACGGGCAATTACTGACAGCCCGTCAGTGAAGGTGTACCTCTACTGACGGGCTTTTATTACGCGCCCGTCAGTACTGATACAGTTAGGTGCCCGTCGACATATCTCTACTGACGGGCACTTACGGAGAGCCCGTCAGTGAAGGTATACCTCTACTGACGGGCTTTTATTACGCGACCGTCAGTACTGATACAATCAGGTGCCTGTCGGCTAGCAGGAATACATATCTCCTCTGACGGTCCCCGTGCGTCCGTCAGTAGAAATAAACAGTACTGACGGACCCTATGCCCGTCAGTGGCGTGACCCCCTCCACTGACATTTCCAGGGTGACGGGCCCCCTGTCCGTCAGTAGAGGGGGTTTGGCGACCGTCAGTAGTGACCTGTTCTGCAGTAGTGTACCATCACTCGTGCCTACAGAGCATCTAGGCATAGTGTGTCGATGACCTTCTGGGAAGTTGTGCAAAAGAATTAACACAACATTATGATTCTCTCTCGCACGTTAACGGGCAAAATCCCTCCAATAGCTATAGGGAGCATTTGTTTCATCAGCACGTGACAATCATAAGAGTTCATGCCAATTAATTTCAAATCTTGTATTGAAACAAGTTTTTTGATGTTGACAGAGTACCTGAATGGAACTTTCACACTATTCAAGCAATGGCAATATTCGACAGAGTGTAACATGCAAGGGGAAGGAATGTTCTGCCTTTATCAGTTTCTGTCAGTGCTAACTCAGATATGATGCCCATACCTACCAAGTCAAGTCGTGCCTTCACATCATCCTTTGTTTTGTTATGGATATTGATTAAGAGCTAATCAAACTATCACAAATATTCTTCTTAACGTCATGACGTTGATGCAGTGGCAAATTTCTAGGTGCTCTCACTAAGATGAGTCCCAAAATATTGATCTCTTTTTCCAGATATCCTTTCTCAAATTACATCCCTTCCCAAGCACAATATCAACATCCTTAACCATGGCATAGACCTATTTCCCAGTCAAAGGCTTTGGAGCCGAACCATCCTCAATCTTTTCATCAAACTCTTCTATTATATATCAGTAAGGGTGATTTTTTCACAAGAACCTACGGTGCTGCATGTACATGATCTCGCACGAGTTCTTGGGATACACACTCCTAGTATCAGCCAAGCATTGACCATGGCCCTTTGGTCCTTTTGCAGTTTGGCCCGACAAGCTCCTATAGGCAGGATAATAATTGATGATGTAGAATAGCAAGCCGCACAAGGTGAAGTTTTCTCTCTTGTCTGCATCCCATAGCTCTACACCCTCGTTCCACAGTGCTTTTAGATCTTCCATCAATAGAGATAGATACATATCTATGTCGTTCCCAAGTTGCTTTGGCCCCTATATGAGCATGGCAAACAAGATGAACTTCTGTTTCATACGCAACCAAAGAGGAAGATTGTACATAGAAAGAGCCACTGGCCAAGTGCTATGTTGGCTGCTCATACTACCGAAGGGATTCATTATGTCTGTACTCAAACCAAACCTTTGAGTCAGTTCGAGTTATTCGAGAAATATGTTGACCCAAAGCGCTCAGTCTCACCCAAAGAAATATGCTGACCCAAAGTGCCGAGAGATCACCTTTGAGGTTAGTCAGAAAGCATACCTCCGAGTTACTCCGTTCAAAGGCACCCACCGATTCAAAGTAACCGGCAAATTGGCTCCCTGATTTATCGCTTCGTTCAAAATCCTTGCCAAATGAGGAGTCGTACCATATGAGTCGAAACTCCCTCCTTTGCTGTCCAGGGTACACAATGTCTTCCATGTATTCCAGCTGAGACGATGTCTTCATCATCCCGCCGCAGAAACTCCATTCGAAAGCCTGGAGTTGAATGAAGTCCTTTCATATCGAGAATACCATATTCGCATTCTTGATGAAGCTGAACGTCAAACTCGTCGTTGCTCCATAAAGTTCTATATGGTGCAGTGGAGCAACCATACCAAAAATAAAGCCACATGGGAACGAGAAGATCGACTCCGAGCATAATACCCCTCTTTCTTTTCTAACCGTTAGGAATCTTGAGTCGAGGTTCTTTTAAGGGGGTAGGTTTTGTAAAGACCCCTTGCTGCTCAGTTATGCAAATGAAATCTATGGGGTCCCATGTGAAATAAAGTTGAGCTTTGCATCTCATTTCACCATGTAGATCAACTCAAATTTGCATAAACTTGAAAACCCGAACCATTGGACCCAGACCCAACTTTAATAACCCTATGAAATAATATGAGCCAAAATCTCTAATATTTTTCATGGGTCTCAAATACCTTGTCAAGGGCTGTCTACTAATCTCCAAAAAATTTGAACTAGATTTGACACTCAAAGTGGAGGATATTTGCTTAAAAGTCAAATAGGGCAGAAAAACAACCCGCCAATTACAAGAGGAGTTCCTTCGAAAAACATTGCAAAAATTTATATTTGAATCTCAAATATCTTCTTGAACTTCTGAAAAAGCATCTAGGCCCCTAAGTGATTTTGATGGTTAATGGCAACCTAAACGCGAATCTAATGTTTACAGTGAGTGTAAGCAGGATAAGTAAGTTCCAGGAAAAGGATTCATCCAGGAAAGGATGACTACCCAAAAGTACAAAGGTGGTTTTCAAGACAAGGAGATAGCTGCGCTAGGTAGCTGTGTCACAGCTGTGAAGAAGCTGGTGCTGTGCAAGGAGTTGCAAGCAAGGTGATGGTAGCTTGATGCGTCAAGGGCCGTGACTACAGTTGGTGGAAGCTAAAGCCTAGGTTTGCTAGTTTTCTTGAGTCCTTAGGAAACGCCTGTACTATCAAGAGGGATGAAGTAGCAATGATTATTGGAGGTTCTTTTGCTCAATGCTTAGAGTGTTGGACAGTGGCACTGATGCTTCGAGGTCAGTGGCCCTGTAACAACAGTTTTGCACAAGTGTGAAACTGGTTTGTGCTAGCACACTGCTATGCTAGCTTCCTAAAACCCTAGAGCCAAAGTTACCTGTGTGGCACAGCTGTGTCACAGGTGAACTACCGCTCTATGACTCAGGTACATCTCTGTACCAGGGGAGAGCTTGTAAATGCTAAGGGAACTGCACTGCAATAGTCTGTCTGCCGAGTCAGAAGATTGTTGGAGGTTCTCTCCTAAGTTGGTATCAGAGTTAGTGTGTGCACTGAGGGCATGTAGTGTGCTAAGACCGGGCCGAGTAGTGAGGCTAAGTCAGTTAGGGTTTCACCTGTGTCAGCCTCCGGTGACACAGGTGTCGATCTACCTGAGCCGGTTACCATTGTGCGTTGTGATTAGCTGTTTCACCAGTGTCTGTCACCAGTGACCCACTTAATCCTACGTGGCATGAGTGTAACGGTCAGGTGCCTGTGGACTATATATATAGAGGACCAGGGGAGGTCTCAGACCTCAACCTTTGCCAAATCTCTGCAATCCATTTCGACTGTTGCAAACCTCTTTTCTCCTGAACAGAAGCAAACCTCACTACTGCAGATTGACCTTCTCCTGAACCCCCTCCACTGACGGGCACAAAAAGGTCCGTCGCTGGAGGGGAACACCGCCGACGGACACCAAACAGCCCGTCAGCGGAGAAGGCAGCAAAGATGAACGTGAGGAGCACCACTGACGGGCGCCAAATCCACCCGTCACTGGAGATGAACGTGAGGTGGCATAGATGACGCGTGAACTCCACTGACGGGCTCAATTTAAGAGCCCGTCAGGGGAGATGACATCTCCACTGACGGGCGCATACGTAGACCGTCAGTGTAAAGGGGAACATATGACGTGTCATATAACTGACGGTCCCTAGGAACCGGCCCGTCAGTAGAGACGTTGTCTTCACTGACGGTTCAGATCCGCGTCCGTCAGTGGAGATTGGTGCATGGTTGGCTGAAGCTTCTGCCACTCTGTGACAATCCTTAGGGTTAGCTTGGAATCTAGATCTTCTCTTTTCCTCCTCCTCTCACTCTCTCCCTCCTCCTCACCTCTCACTCCTCCTCTCACTCTCACTCTCTCCCTCCTCCTCATCTCTCACTCCTCCTCTCACTCTCACTCTCACTCTCTCCATACATCTCTCCCTCCTCCTCTCACTCTCACTCTCTCCATACATCTCTCATTTCTAGCTCTCTCTCATCTCTCCCTCCTCCTCTCACTCTCGCTCTCTCCATACATCTCTCATTTCTCACCGAAAAGATCACTAGCGCTCCGTAATAATGCTCGCTAGTGTTCTTTTCATTTTGTATATGTATTTGATGTGATTTTCGGTTATCGAACTGATTAGTTTCGTGTCGTAGGTGTTGATCGATGGATCGCAGTTGGATGTACGACAACCGGGCGACAGAGAGTTGGGCTATGGCTTTGAATAAGTTTCTTGATGTCGCCGAACGAGATATGAGGAGAAAAGGTGGCACGAAGATTTGTTGTCCATGTCGCGATTGCAAAAACTTGGTAATGTTCGATACAAGAGGGAGGGTGACGGTACACCTGGCGCTTAAGGGTTTCATGTCAGGCTATACACGTTGGACATGTCACGGTGAGGAGGAGGAAGATCAGGTGTTACAGCAAGATGCCGAGCACGGAGATGACGACGAAGACGAGGGGAGTATCGAACCTGACGCTGAAGAAGAAACGGGAAACAATTTGGCCGATATGGTGTAGGACGTTCACATGGTGGAGCAGGTGGTGATAGATCCCGAGGATGAAAGAGAGGCTGCTAAGTTCACGAGACTAGTTGAAGACTCACAAATCCCATTGTATACCGGTTCCGATCCAGAGCACACGCGTCTGTCGGTCACGCTGGAACTTCTAAGGATCAAGACAGCCCACAACTGTCCGGACAAAGGCTTCGATGAGACACTGGCTTTTCTTGCAAAAGTTTTTCCGAAAAACAACTTGCTGCCTACGAGCACCGAAGAAGCCAAGAAGGTTGTCTGCCCTCTTGGGTTAGAGGTGCAGAGGTTCCATGCGTGTCCGAATGACTGCTTTATTTACCGCAAGGAGCACGAGAAGCTGTACAAGTGTCCCACGTGCAACACGTCCAGATTCAAGAGGGGTAGAAACCAAGCCGATGATGAGGACCCAGTGACGAGTGGCGCTCCAGCAAAGGTTGTATGGTATCTTCCGGTCCTTCCCCGTTTGAATCGTTTATTCGCTAACAAGAAGGAGGCAAAGCTGCTACGTTGGCACGCCGAGGGGCGAAAAACTGATGATGGAGTGATGAGACACCCTGTCGATATTTTGCAGTGGAGGGCAATCGATGCCCAATACGATGATTTCAGAAAAGATCCGAGGAACATCAGGTTCGGTATGAGTACGGATGGGATCAACCCGTTCGGCAACATGAGCAGCAGACACAGCACATGGCCCGTGGTTCTATGGATGTACAACCTTCCTCCGTGGCTCTGCATGAAGCGAAAGTACATACACCTCTCTATTCTCATTCAAGGGCCGAAGCAACCTGGCAACGATCTGAACGTGTACCATCAGTTGTTGTTCAAAGAACTCGCTACACTATGGGAACCAGGGGCCCAGGTCTGGGACGCTTTCCAAGAAGAATATTTCAATCTGAAAGCGCTGCTGTTCACGACGGTCCAAGACTATCCCGCGTACGGATATCGATCCTGCCAGTGTGTTCATGGATACAAAGGATGTGTTAAGTGTTTGGAGTTTACAACAAGTCTACACTTAAAGGGCTCTAAAAAAATTGTTTTCATGGGCCACCGAAGGTGGCTGAAACAGAACGACCCATGGAGGCAAGAGAAGGAGTTGTTTGATAATACTGTTGAGATCCGTTCGGCGCCCCGGGAGAAGACAGGGGTAGAAATCTATGACATCGTGAACACAATGCCCCCCGTTACGCCGGGTAAGACACAACCGCCTGTTCCCATGCAGGACGACGTCTGGAAAAGGAAATCCGTGTTTTGGGATTTACCTTACTGGAGATTCCTAAGCACACGTCACAGCATAGATGTCATGCATGTTGAAAAAATGTGTGCGACAGCCTGCTCGGTATCCTGCTAAACATGTCAGACAAGACAAAAGATGGACCAAAGGCACGAGCTGACATGGAATACTTGGGTATAAGAAAGAAGCTGTGGGCAACCAAGCAAACGACCAAGTTGGGCACGGGTGCGATCAGAATCAAGACGGACTGTCCCGCTGCTTGTTACACCCTGAGCAAAAAAGAGATCGTTAGTTTCTTGGAGTGCCTCCAATGTGTCAAAGTTTCTTCCGGTTACTCGGCAAACATCGGGAGATTAGTTGACATGAAGACTCGCCGACTAATTGGTATGAAGTCTCATGATTGTCATGTGATGATCACGCAGATACTTCCTGTTGCAATCAGAGGTCTCATGGAGCCGGGGGTCCGCAAGACAATCTTGAATCTCTGTAACTTTTTCAACACGATATCACAGAAGTCGATCTCGGTTACGCGTTGCCATAAACTGCAGGAGGAGATCATTGTCATACTCTGCGAACTTGAGATGTACTTCCCTCCAACATTCTTCGATATCATGGTACATCTCATGATCCATATCGTCCCGGAGATACTAGACCTAGGTCCCGTTTTTCTACACAACATGTACCCCTTGGAAAGGTACAATGGGATTGTGAAGCGCTACGTTCGTAACAGGTCACAACCGGAAGGTAGCATCATCCAAGGCTATGTTGCCGAAGAGTGTGTCGAGATCTGCACGGATTACTTGGCTGATCAAAAGTCTATCGGTGTTCCTGTTTCGCGCCACATGGGTAGGCTTGATGGTGAAGGCCATGCATGCGGACAGAAGGCGATACATGTTTATAATTCAGTACCGAATAGATCAGCTAACTACGACAGAGCACATCTCATGGTGCTGCAACACCTTACCGTGGTGCATCCTTATCTCTGGATGCACATGGTGAAGATAAAAAAAGAAAACCCGAAAAAGGGAGAAGCGTGGCTCTCGAAAGAGCACAACGCGAAGTTCGCAAACTGGCTAAAGAACTACTGGTATGAAAGGACTCCGACAAATGATGAAGAAGAGACGGTCAAAATGTTGTCACAAGAGCCTACGAGCAAGGTCCTGACATTTCAAGCATATGATATCAACGAATACACATTCTATACGGAGGCTCAAGACAAGAAAAGTACGTACCAGAACAGTGGGGTGACGATAGAGGCTAAAACCGGTAACCGTAAGGACATATACTATGGCATTATCGAAGAGATTTGGGAACTGGACTACACCGTCACAAAGATCCCCATGTTTCGTGTCAGATGGGCGAAAAATGTCCATATGGACGATGACAAATTCACTAACGTGACTTTACCTCCCCCGACATCTATTGACTCAACACAGGTGAAAGCAATCAGTGCCAAAGATGAGCCTTGGGTACTAGCTAAACAGATCTCGCACGTGTTCTACATAAAAAACCCGAAGGAAAAGAAGCGCCATGTCGTCAGAAAAGAAAAAATGAGTATTGTCGGAGTCGATGGTGTAGTTGACGAAGAGGACTATGACCAATTCGACGACCCAGACTCCGAGCCAGAAGATACTGATAAACGGCCCACCAAAAGGAGCAAAGGTTCTAAGGATTCCGAGCCCTACATCAGACGCACCCACGCCGAAGGACTAACGTATACCACCAAGAAGATTACTATTCACGAGAAGATTGTCGAAGACGACGAAACCTAGCGAGCTATGTGTGTTTGTATAATAATGTCTATGTTTGGATGACATTATATTATGTGTATGTGTAATGGTGTAATATTGTTGACTCGCGCTAAACGACAAAATCGTAAAACCCTAACCCGCGACGACACAAAAATGCATCTCCCAAAATCTAAAACCCTAAACAAAATGCATCTCCTAAAAAACCTAAAACTAAAACCCTAAACAAAATGCATACATCCAGCAAAAACCAAAAACAAAAAACAAACTACACTGACGGGCATATTTTAGATGCCCGTCGGTGTAAAGACCACCACTGACGGGCAGACCGTGAGGCCCGTCGGTGTAAAGACCACCACTGACGGGCCTTGAATGGGCGCCCGTCAGTGGTAATCCCCGGCTGCCCTAACCCTAGCTACCACCACTGACGGGCCTTGAATGGGCACCCGTCAGTGGTAACGGTACAACCACTGGTACTGCACTTCTTTAGTCCCACCTCACCGAGCTAGCAGGGCCCGTACTTGCTTAAAAGGGTAGCTGCGCGTCGGGCTTCCGAATTCCTTACAACCTTCACTGATTCTTCGAGCCGCCGCTGGTCCCCTGCGCGGCCTGGGCTCGTGGGCCTGGGCGCTGTGCTCGGGATAGGCCTCAGGCTGGTCCCCTGCGCGGCCCGGGCTAGTGGGCCTGGGCGCTGTGCTCGGGATAAGCTGGTGCGCCCAAAATTTTGTAATAAACTTTTTATTTGCCAAGAATATTATATACAATATGCCAAGAATGAGCAATAAATAAAAAACAATATAGACATTGGGCCAAGATTAAAACAATGCAAATACCAAACTGTATACCACTGACGGGCGGCATTAAAGGGACCGTCAGTGGTAAGTTTCTAACCCTAACGCAGAACAGTACCACTGACGGGCCGCAATATTGCGCCCGTCACTGGTGGTGGGAGGGTTAGGGTTACTTCGGTACCACTGACGGGCCACATTTTCGCGCCCGTCAGTGGTGATGGGAGGGTCTTTAGGGTTTCTGCGGTATCACTGACGGGCCTCACTTTGGTGACCGTCAGTGGTGTTTTTTCCTCTGACATCCTCACCCTCACTGACGGTCTCTTAGTAAGGGCCCGTCAGTGGTAATACAGGTCATATATAAGTCATGCGCGGGACTTGGCGAAAATTTCGCCAAGTCCCGCGCGTTCATTCGAACCAGCAGCGGAACCGCTTCACCTCCGACGCCGCCAGGCTGCTCCGCCGCAGCCCCGTCCTCCTCGAGTGCCACGCCGCCTCCCCGAGCGCCGCCGCTGCCTCCCCGAGAGCCGCCGCCTCCCCGAGCACCGCCGCCGCCTCCCCGAGAGCCGCCGTCGCCTCCCGAGCGCCGCTCCGCCTCCCCGAGCGCCGCCACGCCTCCCCGAGCGTCAGCGCCGCCTCCGGAGCGCTGCCACGCCTGCCCGAGCGCCCCCTCCCCCGCCGAGATGGCCTCCCCGAGCCACGCCGCCGCCGCCATTGCGGAAGCCGCCGCCACCATTCCCGAGCCCACTGCCGCCGTTCCCGGGCCCACTGCCGCCGTTCCCGGGCCCACTGCCGCCGTTCCCGAAGCCTCCGCCGCTCTCGAGCCCACTGCCGCCGTTCCCGGGCCCACTGCCGCCGTTCCCGAAGCCTCCGCCGCTCTCGAGCCCACTGCTGCCGTTCCTGGGCCCGCTGCCGCCGTTCCCGAAGCCTCCGCCGTTGCCGAAACCGCCTCTTCCCCTGTCAAGCTGGCGAGGTACGTCAACCCTTGGCATGAACGTGAAATGGAGGTGCTGCCTCCGCCTGAATCGATGGATGAACGCGAGGAGCAGGCATTTTGTTGAGATGCATTTTGTTCGGACGGACGAATTGAGATGCATTTTGTTGTTTTATGAGTTCAACTGTAGTATCTTCACACCTATGTGTGATGTATGCGATGTTAGCTGCGACGAATAGCATCATTTTGTGTAGATCGAAAGCCAGCCCTTCTCTAAAAAGGAATATAACTAGAATTTATCAAACATCAGCACCAAAGGATTAATCTTTTTGATTGGTTAACCTCCCAAGTTAATTTCAATATTCAGTGGCTTAGATGGGTGCCAATGAAAAATATTGACTTTAATTAGATGAAGTGTTGTACCACTGGAAACTAGGTCCAAGAATCTAATGGAACTTGCCTAAGGAACAAATACATATGACATGAGGTTCCAATTATCATTCATATATATAGTTAGTAGTTTAATGAGTAGAAGTTAGTCACTATTATATAAAACAATGAAAGTTAGCTTGAACAAACTATCACATGGTTGTTTGATTAAGTGAGCATTCATCCTACACCACATTAATTTGAAAACTTGTTAATTATCCATAGTTAAGGTCGTATCTCCACTCAAAGTAAACTAAAAATGGAATTAATCATGACATGCTTAGGTTGGCCCTATACTTCATCTTGATTCATCATACTCGATTCTATGCATCCACACATTGCTTTAAGTACTTCCTTAGACTTGGTTTCCTTCTTGGAGGTACTGGATCTCTTGTTAGTGTTTCAGCTAGCTGGAATTCCTCATGATCAAACTTGGAGTTATTATATCTATCTTCATTCAACTACCAGGCAAGCGAGTTGTTTGCTTGTTGTGTAGTCATTCAATTCTATGCTCGTATGTTTAATTTCGTTGATTGTGCATTGTCTTCTCTAGCATGCATAGGATTGAATGTCGATTGATCCCTTGATGTGGAAATGCTTAAACTGACGTCTAATATAACCTGAACATGTGAGTAAGAGTGACAAGAGGGTAGTGACATTGTCAACCTAGGGGTGAATTGGTCTGTTAACACCATTCACCAAGTTACTTGGTCTGTCAACACCAGTTACCACTAGTCGTGGTTATGGGTTGACACTTGATTATCCTCTATAAGCCAATAAAATGAGGGGTAGTGATAGTGACAACCTGGGGTGAAATGGTCCTGATTTAATCTTATATTAGTTATGTGCCAATGATTTTCGTGTTCTCGATCGTCACTACTTTCTCCATTTGCTTTCCCTTCACCCATTCCGTATTTAAGCAGTTTTAATGCATATGCCTTGAGCGCTTCCATTGCTTCCTGTAGTATTCCCGCTGGGGCGCCGACCCGAGCAATAGAGCCCGTGGGGGTCGCCCTCGGCGTGGTGGCACCGTTCGAGCCGCCTAGGGAACAAGCCCCCGTTGCTGCCGTCACAGCTGCCGAAGATCAACCTGCCTCGGAGTCCACCTCCTCCAGCGATGAGTCTGGCTCCGAGTCAGCCTCTGAAGAGGACGTGGCGCCCCAGGAACAACTACCGCCCCCGGCCCCGACAAGATCTCAGACTAGGAGAAAAGGCAACCAGTTGCCGGACAGGACGTACGTCGTCACTCGAGTCGACGACGTCAGAGATGTTCCAGCGACTCCACA
Source organism: Stipa capillata (assembly GCA_019208055.1). NCBI lineage: Eukaryota > Viridiplantae > Streptophyta > Magnoliopsida > Poales > Poaceae > Stipa > Stipa capillata. The sequence goes on along the minus strand of JAGXJF010005470.1, from coordinate 14,264 downwards.
GAAGGCCGCCCAGACCTTCAGCAACGCCTGCGGGTGCTTAGTCCGCGAACAAGTGCAGATCACATGCAAAGAATTCAGCCAGTTGTCTGAGTCGACCCGTGAAGCTTTATTGAGGAAATTATGGGACAAATACAAGATTCCTGTCGCCGACAAGGACAGTCCAAGCGGCAGCCCTTCGCATCATGGCTAGGGCTCTCAAGACTTGGCGATACGACGCACAGAAGGTCGTGGACGACGACTGGGATACGAAGATCAGTACAAGATGGCCGAAGATAGAAAAGGAAGACTGAGAGCAATTCGTTGCTGAAATAAGGAGTGCGGAATTCCAAGAGAAGAGTCGCTGGGGGAAGGAGCTTCGGGCCAAGAACAAGTTAGACCACAAGCTCGGAAGCCGTGGATACCTTGGGAAGAGGCCAAAGTGGGCCATAGAGGACGCCAAACTGGCCGCGGTTGGGAAAGCGCCTCCTTTTGCGCATCTCAGGGAGCCACGCGCCAGGGAGTATATGAGGGCGCATACAAGCTCTGACCCAGTGACGGGGTCACCAATTATACAGTCTGAAGAACTCCAGGAGGTGGCCAACCGGCTGGTAACATCTCAACTCAGTGTCTTTTCTTACGTAGTTACGTTGTATCGAAATACGCTATCTTCTCATCATGCGATATAACTTGCAGACAGAGCTGAGCCAGCAGCCTGCAAGCTCACAGGACTCCGTCACGAGCTGCCCGCGGTGGAACGATGATCTGGCGAAGGCTCGACAGAAACCAGAGCATCGGGGCCGTGTAGTAGGCATCGGGGATGGCGTTAAGTGGGACAAGGTGTTTCCCCGAAACCCCGAGGGTCGCCGCCGCCCAAGGAGAGACAGCCAGGAGTACATGGATAATCTCCGTGAGCAAATGCGAGAGATCGCCGAGCAGACGTGGGTACGTATGCAAGTCCTCGCAGCGCAGGGCGGTGCGATGATGGTCCCAGATGTCCAGCCGTCTGGTTGGAGTAGCTGCGCGTCCGCCTCAGACGGCCGGCCGGAATCGCTGAATCAAATCGACAGCATCACCGTAAGTTTCGTATGCTATAACGAGTCATTACAGTAAATCCTGATATCGTTGTCCTGACTTCAGCTAGGACGGCACATCTATCCCTGTTTTGCAGGAAGCCACTAGATGCACACTGACGGTGCAGATCCCTGGCATGAAGGTGAAGGTTGCGCACGGCCAGGTCTTCCCGACGCCGGAGGGGGCAATCCTGCACTGTGTTCCTATGCGGGAGCACCATGCGAAGGTGCAGGTGGACGTCGTCCTCAACGACTACAACGATGTGTTAGTCCCTGTCCCCCCTGAAGAGGAAATGACACGGCTAGGGCAGTGCAAGAACTATTTCATCCAGTGGCCGAAGAGCCAAATTATTTTAGCTGCGGCGCCCTCTCCTCGCACGGCTCCATCTCCTCGCACGGCCCCCTCGTCCACCAACCTGTCTCCATCGGTCGGACGATCTCCCTTGGGCCTCAGCCAGACAGCTCCGACGTTCAGAGACCTTGAAGACCATCTTGTCGGGGACCAGTACAGGGAGACGGGTATGCAGTCCCCGGCGGCGAGGGACGAGCCCATGATCGATCCACCGGAAAGGCGCGAGGAGGATCAACCTAGAGGGAAGATTTTCTCTCCCGCCACACTTGCCGGAACACTGGAAGCGGCGCTGGCGGCAGGCGAGAGTCCTGAGCCGCTGCATAGGAGGAAGAAAAGCAAGAAGAGAAGGGCCGGCACCGGCGAGAAGGAAAGAAAGGAGCAGATGAAGAAATCCTTATCCTTCTCGGCATCGGCATCGTCATCCAAATTATCTACACGGAGCATGGGTCTCTGGCGATATCATTACGAACCAGGTCAGGACTTGCTCCCGCAGGACGAGTTGGACAATCTGTCGGAGGACATGAAGGCGCTGCATGAAGATTACCTCAAGATGTCCAGAGAGCCGCAAACATTCTGCCAATATTAGAAGGTCAAGGTGCCAAGAGATTACAACTTCTTCATGGAGAACGACCAGGACACCTTCGACCTCAATTTTGAAGACCTCTTCCGTATGTTCAACCTCTACAGGCTCGACACCACGATGGTCAGGCTATGGGCTCTCTATCAAGCCCAAGAGTGCAGACGTCTACAAGACTCCAATATCGGGATAGTCGATCCGATATGCATGAACGAAGGCTACGCTGATACCACGGACGGTCGAGACTTTCTACAAGAATATCTATCGCGTGTCTTCATCGTGCATAAGGACAAGGAGTACATACTAGCCCCCTACAACCCTCCGTAAGTCTTTTAACTCAGCACCGTATGAATTTTTTTGTTTTTTACGCATGTATCTCCGCCTTCTTACGTTCATTTGTTCACATTGACGCAGCGACCACTGGGTCCTCATTGTGATACTTCCAAGCTGGGCCAAGGCATTCTGCTTCGACTCCGATGCGCAGAAGAGATCGAACTTCAAAAATATCACTTCTATTTTGGATGCAGCCTTTTTCAGAGCCAAGTTCTCGGGCCATCAAAAAATACCTGCAAAAGCGACAAAATTGGTACACCATTACAAGTTCCCTTGCAGAGTTCAGCCCGAAGGTAGCGTGACATGTGGGTACTACACCTGTGCCCATATGAACCTATTTGTCCGGTACAAGAACAAGCATTGGAAGGATATGAAAGAACGGAAGGCTTGGAGTGAGCTAGGACATCATTTGTACGATTGGCATCAGGACTTTGCCCGCATCCAAAGAGTCTTTGCCAAAATCATCAATCTTGAAGTAATCAATCCAATGGGTGAATTCTACGCCGGCCCCCAGTTTTCGAAGCTAAACTTAAGCGGGAATCAGTAGATTAGTTGTTTAAAAAACTTTATTATGTCGCTCGTCAAATATACTTGTTTTCTTTCATACCTGTGATTAACGGTTACGTGAAGTGTTATGTCATTACGAATAAGTTATATCAAATTTTATATTTGTGAATATTTCTGAAATTTATGAGAATTTATGTATATTTGTGAAATTTATGGATGTTTGTGAAATATATGACTATATTTGTGAGAATTGTGAATGTTTGTGAAATTTGTGAACATATCTGTGAAAATTGTGAATATATTTGTGCAATAGGTGCTGAATGGAAATGCACAACAGAAGCTCTACTGACGGGCACTTAACAAACGCCCGTCAGTGGTGAAGCCCGTATGGCCGTTCTGCAGGTCCTACCACTGACGGGCGTGTAGACATAGCCGATAAAGAGACCGTCAGTGGTGATATGATACCACTGACGGTCCCGTATCAGACGACTGTCAGTGCTGATTGGTTTACACTGACGGTCCTCGTGCCCGTCGGTGGAGGTCACCCCTCCACTGACATTCCCAGGGTGACGGGCCCCCCGTCCGTCAGTAGAGGGGGTTAGGTGCCCGTCAGTAGAAGCCCGTTCTGCAGTAGTGCCTTCCTAAGTCTTAGTTCAAGTGAAAGTTAGAGCTTTGAGCAGTGAGCACTGGTTCCTCCAAGAATTGTTGTTACAGATTCTTTCTTGGAGTGTCTACTCCTAGACGAGCATAGGAGTTACTGTGACCACCCAAGCTTGTGTGGGCTGGTACAGTAGTCTGTGAAGGTGAGTTGAGGTCTACCTACTGCAAGGCGAAAAGACTTCCACAAGCAAGAGAAAGAGACCTGAGAACTCAGGTACTCAGAGAACAAGCACGATTTAGTGCTGGCAATCTCTTCGGAGTAGCCTCTCCACGTACCATCTCTGAAAAGAGTGGAAACTTCGGTGAAAAACTCCTTGTCTCCCTGAGTTCTTTACATTCTATATTTACCTACTCATCTGACTTGCATGCTTGTGTGATTCACTATCATATTCAATCTAGCTGTAATTCTTTCTCATTGCATGTGTTAATCTAGCTGTGTCACAGTTGTTGTATTGCTTATCTCATATCTGCGCCAGTTATCTGTTACACAGCCATCTGTCATTCATCTGTTTAGGGCTTTCTGTTTACCTGTGCTAGCCACCTGTGTAACAGCTATGTGTTAATTTACATATCAAATACTGCCTGAGTAGTTGACCTATCACACAGCTAGCTCAGCCCCTCAACCTGTTAAGCATTAATCTTGATAAAGAGAAGAATTAGTTTAAAATTTTAGCTCCCTCCAAAACATAAAGTCAAATTTGACCCCCACAAAGCAACGGATAGGCGACACGTAGCACATGTCGTGGGTCGAACCCGCTACAGGTGACATGTCGCAGGTCCCATCCGTGACAGCGCGTTGGCCGCCAGGAGAAGTGTAACATCCTGATTTTCAGAGCTTTTCAAAAATCTTTCTCTTCAAAATTCAAAGCTAGAAAATTTTGTTGTTTATTCTTGCATTTATTAAAATTGATTGGAATTTCACAAATTGGAATGGAGTTAATTTGAATTAATGCAACTTGAGTTTAATTTGTTTTCGAACTTGGAATATGTCGCATGAAGTTTTCTTAGAGTTTGCAGAGTTCGTTTCGAATTCAGAATCGATTTGTTATTCTTATCTAACTCAAATTTGAGTCAAACTCTTCCCCTCACCCTCCTATAAATACCCCACACCCCTCCACCTCTTCCCCACTCCCCCACACTCTTTTCCCACGAAACCCCAGCCCCCACACCTTCCAAACAGCCGCCACCCCCCGTTTTGCCTCCCGTGCAGTTTCTGAACAGCATATATCGCCTCAGTATTTTCCCAATTCCCATCTCCTCGAACATCTTTTAGAAAATCCCTTTGGTAAGATTCTGTATAGCCTTTTTCTCTACCTCTCTGCAAAATTTGGTGAAGATCCAACGGTGCAATCATCGGGAAATCTCCAAATACTAATATGCTGTTTGCACCCAGATTTTCTGCACATGCATCTAGATTGGAACGATGCCCTCGTCGGCTTGGACTTCTGTTTTAAGATCCATTTGGTGGGATCTTGGGGAATGTTGTGAAGATCATCTCCACAAAATTTGAAGGCAATCCAACGGTCCAATCTCTGAGAAATCAAGTTTCTTCATGCTGCTATTCGTGTGTAGATTTGTCTATGCGAACGGTACAATGGCATTATCACCTCTTTCCCTGTTGATCCGTTGAGTCTTTGAAGAATCCCTTTGGTGAAGTTGCGTCTTAGGTATCTATGAACATCTCTATAAATTTTCACCTTCATCCATGTAGCCGTTTGTCAGGAATTGATCCATCTCCGACATGCTATCTGTGAACGTCCAAATTCAATCTATAGAACGTCTAATTTGTCTGATCTTTTTCAGTTGACTCGGTAAGAATTCTCCAAAACCCTTTGGTAGGATTGTACCTCTGTGTGTCTAGTTTCTAACCCAAGTGGTGGATCGTGATTTCGTTAAGCGAGCATCGTGCAGCAACCAAAATCCTCCGGTCTGTCCAGAACTAATCTATATCCAATTCGGACCGTTTCGTGTTGCGAATGTCGCCATCACCCATATAGTTAATCTCCTATCATCTTGTGGCACATTATGCCATTCTTTTCCACCATTAATCTCTATCCAAAATCACCCGCATCACCTTATGTTCGTCTATAATGTTTTTCATCATTGTTTGATCACCAAATTAAATTGCATGTTATGTTAGTCTATATTTTCATATATTTATATGCTTAGTTCTTATATAGTCTTTGCTTCTATTTATGTAATGTTCATGCTTAGAATTCATCATGTGATCAATCATGTTTAGTTCAATACTAGGTTTATTCATCCATATAGCTACATGTTGCATGTTGTATAGTTGAATATAATATACGCATTTACAATATAATTCGGTTTTAATAGTTAGTAGACATGAGGTAGTTCAACATGTTAGTTCAATCTTGTTTATATTGCGGATAAATTTGTTCATATTTAATAAGGTTCATATTGCATGACCTTATGTATGTTCACATATATTGTGTTATACAATATATAACCGAACCTAATATTGCATATGACCTATAATAGTAGAAGCATAATCTTACTAAGCTAATATTAATGTGACATATCATGTGGTAGTTGATCTTTGTATAATGTACATCTACTAGCACGCATAAGACTATTATTGTATATGGCATAAGGTTGCTTACTAGCATGTTAGTGTCTTTAATCACACGTGATGGTCACTACTGCAGATTGACCCTCTGCTGAACCCCGCTCCACTGACGGGCACATGATGGACCGTCGTTGGAGGGGCTCTCCGCTGACGGACAACAAAACGCCCGTCAGCGAAGACGGTAGTCAGGCAGGACGTGAGGACCTCTACTCACCAAGCCGTCCGTCAGTGGAGATGCACCAAGAGTGCCATAGATGACGTGTTCTTTCCACTGACGGGTGGTACTTAAGTGCTCGTCAGCGGAGAGGAAGTCTCCACTGACGGGCCACTACGCGGACCGTCAGTGGAGATGAACAAAGGGTGCCAAGATGACGTGTTCTTTTCACTGACGGGCGTTAATTAAGTGCCCGTCAGTGGAGAAGAGGTATCCACTGACGGGCATGTCTATCGGGCCCGTAACTGGTATTTTAGCCCAAAAGCACTGCATCAACAAACATCAATAACTTTTGATCTATAAGTCCAAATAACGTGATTCTTTTTGCAAAATTTGTAAAATGAATAGATCTAGACAATAGATCAAGTTTCATAATTTTTTGAGTTTTCTGGAATTTCTAGTATTTATTTTATTTTTTATTTCTTTTCTTGGGAGATGCTTGAGTTACAAAGCAATGTATAATCCAACTGTTGTGAAACTGTCTGATATTTTAAACACAGCCATATGAGGTCATCTCATGACCCCATGCCAATTTTTATATTTTTTAGACCACATTTAGAGTTTATATAAAATGAAAAATCATTATGATGCAACTAGTGACGGGCCCTTTGAATTTTTTATATATTTTCTGGATAAGAGCTAAAAAGATACATAGGTACTTATATATGAATTTTTCTTCCATTTAGAGGCCTTCTTTAAGATACTTGTAGTTCAAATTTGAAATATATCCAGTAAATAGCTAGATATTCATTTAATGGCTAAAAAATAGCAAACGATTTCAGAAAATGCCTATTTTGATATTACCAATATAATGTAGTATGTTCCATGTATAAATTTTTTTGACCATTTTAGATAAACATTTCGGGAAGGTACTACACATGGTACCTCAAATTGGTATTTCAAAAAATAAAAAAATACAAATTATTACATAACAAGATGGAACATGAACAAATATTAGCGTATAATAGTGTAATATCAAGTTGTAGTTAAATCTCAAGTTCAAATGATGAAGAAACTATGATGTGTACTTCAATCTTCATACTTTCCCTTTGAATGCTATGATGCTTCCTTGCAGATGCCTGAGTTACAAATCAATGTATAGTCCAACTTTTGTGAATTTGTTTAAAATTTTAAACACAGTCTCATGAGGTCATATAATGACCCCATGCCAATTTTCATATTTTTAGACCAAATTTAAATTTTATAAAAAATAAAAAACCAATATGATGCAACTAGTGACGGGCCCTTAGAAAATGCCCATCAGTGGAAGGGGGAACCAGTGACGGGCGCTCACCAGGGGCCCGTCAGTGGTGAGGACTTACACTGACGGGCGCTTATTATGTGCCCGTCAGTGGATCTTTTACACTATATAAGTGGGGACTTGGTGAAATTTTCACAAGTCCCCGCGCGTTCGTTTTTCAAACCAGCCGCGAACTTTGCCCTAGCAACGCGGAGCTAGACCTGGAGAGGCGGCTGTACCCCGGCGGCTCGCCGACTCCTACTTCGACCCGCTCGGCCTAGCGACGGACCCGGAGAAGAAGGAGCGGCCGAGCGGCTGCAGCTAGTGGAGATCCAAGGACCACGGCTGCCTCCCCGTCCTCCACCTCTCCATGGACCACGGCTCTAGTCGCTGGACTCCTCACCGGCGTCTACTCCAAGCCTGAGGTCAAATTTCTTTCACGGCTCTAGTCGCTGGACTCCTCACCGGTGTCTACTCCAAGCCTGAGGTCGAATTTCTTTCCATTCGCATTCCCTTTAATTCCTCGCTCACTGCTCCATACATTACCTACTGCTACGAATGAAATGAATGAATCCTGCTAGTGCTAGTTAGACGCGTAAAACAGGGTGCTCTAGCTAAGGGTCCTGGAGATTGGAGAATTGAAGATTGAAGCATAGCTAAGGCCCAATTTATTAGAGCTCTATTGTTCCTGGCTATGTTGTGGAGGAATTATTTGGGTCTGAATCTCATGATCTGACATGATGTTAGCTAGCTTCAAGTGGGTTCAATTTTTTGCAGTGTATTGTTCAGTGTATTGCTTCTAGCTTCTAGATGACATGATGTTCAGTGTATTGTTGTAATTTAGGTTAGGGTATTTCAAAGTTTTAGGTGTAAGAATTTAGAAATGTGCACATGAATCATCAAGGTATGTACATCATCCTCTTTAATTTTTTTAAACTACAATATGTATTATATTTATTGTTGTAATGGATTGCTAATGTACAATGTAATTGTTGTAATGGAAATGAATGGTGTTTGTACTGTTATGATGAAATATGCATTGCAATTTGCTGCAATTTGTAGCTCTGTTTTTTTTAAATCTCATAAATCTACTAGTGACGGGCCCTTAGAAAATGCCCGTCAGTGGAAGGGGGAACCAGTGACGGGCGCTCACCAGGGGCCCCTCAGTGGTGATACCTTTCCTCTGACGGGCAAATTGGGCCCGTCACTAGTACATCCACTACTGATGGGCGGCCCGCCCATCAGTGGAGGGCACCCCTCCACTGACATTCCCAGGCTGACGGGCCCCCAGCCCGTCAGTAGAGGGGGTTAACAGCCCGTCAGTAAAGGCCCATTCTGCAGTAGTGGATGATTGTTTAATAAACATGTTATGATTCCCGTGTCACCATTTCTAGATAACATGATAAGATATATATGTGTAGGTTTAAATAGAAGTATGACATGATGTTATACAAAATATAAAGTTATTACATATATAGATGCTTCCTGTTTTAACTAATGGTGTTGTAAAATATTTAGTCATAATGGTAACCTTTGTTTATAGTATGATTAAGATTACACGCATAGTTTATATTCACATATTACTCTTCATATAGTTTGCATATATGGTCATGTATATATGTTACATGTATATATTACCCGTGCTTAAATAATAGTTTGATATGACTTGGTTAGCACATAAAGTAAACTCTATTTGTATTTTAATTACTAGTTGAACATAGTTAGGATTGCACCTGCTTAGCCTCTGTCTATCTTTAATATTGATTGTTGCATGATGTATATTGTATGGTGCTTTGTGCATATGTTCATGCACATCTTAGATGCACCTATAGTTTAATTTATGTTTATTTAAGGATTGTTGCATAATAATTTGTCACGTTATTAACCTCTGTGTATAATATGGTTAAGATTACACGCATGTGTTATATTTGTTCGATGCATTTCATGTGGTTTGCATATGCAGCTGTGTGTATATGTTTATGCATATATACGTAGACTAATTCTTGTTTTAGATAATAATCAGTCATGCAATGGTTGAACACATTATTTTATTCATGTGTATAATTTAATTGTTTGTTTAAACACGATTAAGTTGTTTATGTTCATCATAATTTGATGTTGCATAATCATGTAGTTACGTATAGTTATATGTACGTATATATATAATTGGACTTAATATTGTTGACAATCTACATGTTGGAGTAATAATCCCTTATTGAATTATTATTATTTAATCATATCGTATGTTGGTTGATGGACATATAATATGTATGTACTAGCATGCATAGCTTGATATCTTATGTTACACTTCCATAAGGTGGTGTATACTCACACATACATGGTTAACCTTTAGGTATCGATTATAATATGTGCATATATGTTGCTAATAATCATTCTTTACTAAAATATTGTTATTGTTACGTGTAGGTTGATTGCTGCATTGTATACACACAATAGCATGAGTAGAGTTAATGTTATGTTATAGATTGCATATATGTATGATGCATGTGATGTAGATGCTAGTTGTTATTTGGTCATATAGTTTAATCACCGTTTGCTTTATTAATGATTGTTATTAGATTGTAACTGCACGATTATATGTTTGGTGCTATGCTAAGCCTTGCCTAATTTCTATTTCATGCCTAGTCTATCTAGTTTGTTACATGATGTCTAATTATATGTTGCATGGTAGTTCATATAGATTGTCATGTCGTCTATTATCATTTCTAACCGACTAGCATGCCAGGACCTTGCTTGTGTACTAGTATGATAGGTTATGCTTATTTTACTAGTATATCGGGTTTTCATGTTTAATCATATGGTTGTGCTATTGTTGTCATCAACCATATCCTGTTCCCAATTGCACATCCATCCCTATCTCGCATGTGGATTAACTTGAGTCATTTGACATGCAAATTCTATCCTCCATAAATCTATCCTTTTTTCAGAATGATCTGATCCGGAAGACCATCTTTCGAGTACATGTACTCTATCTGGTTGAGATATATAATCTCACACCTTCCTAGTTGTCTTTCGACAATCCTATCCCTTCGCCTTTATCCTTTGACACCTATCCAACCTTGCTAGCCCTATTCTGCTGGTATTTTCATTTGATATTTAATTTGGATTTATATTTATTTGCCTTGCACTTTATTGCTGTTGCGACGAATAGGAAGTAGCGAAGTTGGGTAAAGACAAGTTCCTGCAGTAGAAGACCAATTCGTCAATGAAGGCATGCCCCCTCTTCTTGATCATGTTGATCCTATATTGTCAAAGTCATTATATTTTATTGTTTATAAACATGCATGCTGTTTTATTCCAGTAGCTAGCGTGTCAATTAACACATCATTACCTTTCCGCTTGTCGCTGTTTACTTGATACCCTGAGTAGATTAATATGTTATTATTTCTGAATAGAGTAGAGAAATGCTTAGCCATGCTTAAATATATCCTTAAGATGTTTTGAGTTGCCTCTTCAGAGGAATGATATTTAGATCGATGATCCTTGATATTGAAACTTGTTGTTGAGCTCGCTGAGCTAGGGCCGGATGCCCATTATTTTCTCTCTCTCTCTATTCTTCCAAATTCTACTCTGGGTGAAACTTACCATCTAAAATGGTGCGGGCAACAGCTGAATCAATGTTGAAGGAGCATATGGTTGTCCTACCCGCAGAAGGCCGGTTTAAAGGAACCATTGGTCGTCCGTACCGCTTAAGGCCGAAGTCTTGAAGTTGGAGAATTGTGACAACAGTACAACCACATGCTATATGGGCACTGATTTGGTCAAGTAGGTTAGTCAGCCTTTGGTGCCGACGCTGCCGTACCACAGAAGGAGTGGACGTAGCTACGAGGACCCTCGGCACAGATGGGGGACCGGAGTGTGGGGATGTACTCTCAACTCCGGGCCAGACCCGGTGGGCATGTCACACCTTAGGGGGATCTAGCTAAAAGACCTCGTCACGATCACCCTACCGACACACCGATGAGCGTGTGTACAAGCCTGCGCAGCTTGGCATAAGGGGATGATCGTGTCATGTGGGTAAAGTGTACAAACCTGCGGAGTAATAAACTAATCGATTAGCCATGTCCACGGTTATGAACAGCACATGACTCATTCTTGATGAAAAGGACCTGTCTTTCTCCCCCTTGCTAATTCCCTCTACCCCAGTTCTGGAAATGTGAAAAGGTAGTTGGAACCTATGGATGAGTTTAGGTCGGATGCCTTACTCGCATGTTTTGGTCGTGGATCCTCACGTTTATGAGAAACACCCCTGATATTAAAATTGATTTATATCAAAATGCTGCCTTCGAATCTATTATAGTAATTCAACTAAAAGTTGCTTTACGCAAATAAACCATAGAGCCTTCCTTTGAAGCCTTGCATGTAGTATGGTAGGACCATCTGCCACCAGGTGGCTTGCTGAGTACGTAAAGTACTCATCGAGCATGTTGTTTGTTGGACGTGTTCAGATATCTATGAGGACGATGAAGACTATGAGGTATCTTCTACGTCAATGCTGAGGTTTAGGTCATGTGGCCTCCGTCGACTGCCTGTGGTTGAGATGGAGACATCTACGCTTTATTTTCTGCTGTGTTTCTAAATGGTAAGGGACATAAGTCCTAGTTACTTTATTTAGACATATCGCTGCTATAACTCAATTGTTTATATTTCTAAAATGTTTCGTGATGTGTGCAGTGATATCAATTCGCCTGTGTTCATCAGCTTGATCCTGGACTGATGAGGAGATACACAGGGAGGGTCTAGAAGTTAAGTCCAGACCCTCACATCCTCTTTGCCTCATGGCCAAAGAATCTAAGGTACTTACTAAGGATGACTTTCCTAATTATGCTGAACTAATGGGTATCTTGGAAAGAACAGATAAGGCTTATGGCAAGGAGAGAAAGGAAAACATATCCCTAAGGGATTAGCTCAGAGAGCTCAAAGAAACCTACGATGAGGTTATGGATGACAGGGAGAACCTCAGGCTGGATCAGGAGAATCTGGAGATTGCTCATGACAAGCTTAAGCAAGCTCATGAGCTTCTCCTCAAGGAGCATGAGGAGCTAAAGGCAAAGCATGCCAAATGCATTGATGATACTAACTCTTCTGTTATTTCTGATATTATATCCTTGCCTGCTCCTGCAACTGTTGAAATTTGTTTAAATTGTGCTACTCGCATAAATGTTCTGACATCGACAGGTGTTGTAGCTGACAATTCAAATGAGGTTTCAACCTCCATTGCAACTAACTTTGTGGATGTAGATGAGCACAACAAGCTCAAGGAGGAGCTTGAAGAGATTAAGAGACTAATGAAGAAAGGTCTTTGCACTGCCAACATTGGCATGTAAAACTATCATATGATTAGAGCTGAGATGCTCAAGAAAAATGATGGCTGGAAGGGCCTGGGCTATACTCCCGCTATGAACAAAAATAAACTACCTGCTATCACTAACCCTAATCTTGCAGCTAGGTTTGTGAGACAGGCAGGTACAAATGACAACAACTTTGTTGGTCACAAGCAGAAAAACAGGAATGTGGTAAACATTCCATCTAACCCATCCTATGTTCTGCAAAAGGACAGCAAAGGCAAGATAGTGGCCAAGTATGTGGGTCGCAAGCACCTGAGTAAATGGTCACCTGCTATCTGGGTACCTAAGGCTATTGTTGCCTGTGTCACCGGTACCTCACACTGCTGTGGGAATACAAGTGTCACAGGTAGCTTGCACCGTTCACTAACCCTTATGCCTAAGATTGCAGGTGATAGTCAGTCAAAGAGAATTCATGTTATATCATCCATTGCTAAGGCTGTGAACTCTAGAAACAAACTTGCTAACCTTATTATTGCTGTCTCTGCTTATGATAAAGCCACTAAGGGAACCAGACAAGTTTGGGTCTCTAAGTCTCATAACTGACCTTGCAGGACACTATCTCCGGTGGAACTTATTGGGTTGTGGACAGTGGATGTACACAACATATGACTGGAGGCAGAGAGGAGTTTGTAGATGTGAGAACCCTAATTTCTAGATTAGAGTTAAGCGTCGTGAGGTGGAAATCAGGTCAACTTGCGTTGCTGAGTTGACCCGAATTCACCAAGGAACAGCGAGAGTTACGTTGAGAGTTAGAGAAGGAAGGGAAGGAATTGGTTGTGCAACCATGGCATACATTTGATTCATTGCATACATCATTACACACATATTCATGAAATTGAAATTGAAACTTTATTTATTATTGACTATTACAATGTCATAATACAACAATATGAGTACAAAAGAATAAATAAAGAAGAAAAGAAAATTACATTGCAATATTTCTACTTACACAAAGTCGACCCTAACTCTTGGATCTTCGGGTCTTCGAGTCTTGTGTTGTCGAGGAAGCACCGAGAGTCAGAGGGGGAGGATCTTCGGAAATATTGGCGGTCATCTGAGGTCATCGAGTATGGGCACTCGAGACTGTTGGAATCACGCCGTTGCTGTAGGAGGCAAAGAGTTTTTGAAAACGATATTTTGAATTAAGTGTAGTCTTATCGGCACAGTTCTGCCGACGTCCGCAGGATTAGCTGCGTGGGCAAAATAATGCCGATGACCTAACTAATTTTCTAGTTTTGAAAATAGTTTGAAAAACAATTTTGTTTTTGAAAATGTCCGAAGGCCTCATGGCTAAGACCCTCATCGGACAAATCTATAATATTGTGTTAGAGAAAAGAGGTGAGGAATTGAAAATAATTTTTAGTTTTTCCTAT
>JAGXJF010005469.1:0-29583 GCA_019208055.1 Stipa capillata | reverse complement strand
ACGACATAACACGAGGAAAAAGGGAGTCAGCAGCACCCCGGAATGGTTACCCTCGAAGACCGGCAGCAATGCCCAAAACGGCGAAGGCTCAGGCAGTGGCAGCCGCCGGTCCCAAGGCGAAGCAGCGGCGTGGCAGGGAGCACCCACGTTGGCCCATCTGGACGGCACGGCGAGGACCCTCCGCGGCGACTTGGCGTGGAGCTACAGCAGCGCTCCTCCCGACCTGCAAGGAAGAGAGAGAGGCGCAGGAGAGCAACGACGGCGGCCTGGTTGAGCGGAGGCAGCCGGCACCACGTGGAGGCGCGGCCCAGAGTGGAGCAACTGCAGCACGGCCCGAGGCGGCGGCATGGCACTGACCAAGGCGGCGGCTCGGCCCGGAGCAAGTCGGAGGCATCGGCCCTTGGCGGCGGCCCCCCAAGGTGGCGGGGGCGGACCTCGGCCAGGCACGCCCCGAGGAGGAAGCAGCTCCCCAAGGCGGCCGACGGCCTCAGGCGACGGCGGCGGCGTCCTAGCAGCCGGCGACGCACGACAGCTGTGGCGAGGGGGCGCCGGCCCTTGGCGGCGGCGGCCCTCAATGAGGCACCCCCGGAGGCGGTCGACGGCGGCCGATGGCCTCACGCGGTGGCGGCGTCCCAGCAGCCGACGACGCACGGCAGCTGCGGCGAGGAGGCGGAGGCGCAGAAGAGCGGGGCGGCGGTGGCCCCCCAAGACGGCGATGACGCGGCAGGCGAAGGCGGTTCGGCGGCCAGCGGCGCGTGGCGGCTCCGGCCGAAGCGGTGGCGCAGGTGAGCGGGGCGGCGTTGGCCCGACCGGAGCGGTGGCGCGGTGGCGGCGCGAGTCGGGCGGCAGTGGGGGCTGAGTGGCGGCGACCAAGGAGAGAAGAGAGAGGGTTGGGGGTGGCGGCTCGGGGGGGCAATTAAGCTGCCCTTACCCGGGTGCCCTAGCTACCCGCACAGGCATGGCATAGGAGGCCCATGAGGCGTGGCCGGTTTGGAGAGAAATGAAAAAAAGAAAAAAAAGGAAAGGAAGGGAAGAAAAAAGGAAGAAAAAGGAAGAAGAAAAAAAAAGAAAAAAAATGGATTTACCACGGATTGGACCTAAGTCCCTGATTTTACCACGGGTTGAACCTAGAAAATTTTCACTAAGTCCCCGATTTTACCATGGGTTGAACCCGGAAGATTTTCGCTGAGCCCCCTGTTTTACCATGAGATCCTTGACGTTCGTATTCCGTAACCCCGAGAACATCGCGGCAGCCCAGAGCTCGTCAGTCCGGTCAGCGCACCGACCCCACTAGAATCGGTGCGCCGGCCCGGACGGGCACTAAATAACCGCCCGCACCGGCGAGGGACTACTGTTAGGGAAGGGGTCCCCGCGCTACCCGGTTTTGACGCATTTTTTGCACTTAGGGGAAATTGATGAATCTCCAGACCCGTGCCGACGCCAAGCTCGTGCGAACGCCACGTTCGTGCGAACACTATGACCGTGCCGACGCCAAGCTCGTGCGAACGCCAAGTTCGTGTGAACACCAAGACCGTGGCGACGCCAAGTTCGAGGGAACGCCAGCATCGCGCCGACACCAAGTCCGTAGCGACGGGAAGATCATCGCTACGGGGGGACGCATGACGAGCGGGGCCCGCAGGATATTCCTGAAATATTCCTGGAGGAAAAGACCGATTCGTCCTCGAGGGCACTAGTGTACTTAGGGGCAAGACTGTAAATGGCCCAAGGGCATTCTTGTAATTTCCTCTGTCCCTCAATGTTCCCTATAAATAGAGGGGCACCCCTCCCATTCCAAGGGCTCCCAATTTCTGAATAAAATTCATTTGCTCCTTCTCTCCTCTAGTTCGTGGCACTTAGCCGGTTCGGGTGTCTTCGCGCTGTGCTACCCACGTGCGCGACTGCGGTGTCTCCATGACGTAGTTTCCCAGGCAACCCTCGTAGGTCCGTGGAGCCATGCGGGGGTGCCACAAGTTTACTGCCTAGCCTCGTTGCTACGACAGCGTCAAAACAAAACGCGCCTAGACAGGGAGGTTGAAGTCTACCACGATCTCCTCATCGGTCAATCAAGCCACCACAATCCACCACCGATTGCCGCGCAAGCGGCCCATAGAGAAGTCATGCCGCCAATCGCCTGACCCGACTCTAGGAGCACAAGGGCGTACCTGCTCATCGTCGATCAGGCATGGGACCCGCGCACCACCCCTGCACCAGTCCTCTTCAGTCTCTCGCATAGCGCATAACCCACAGCTGCCACACCCATCCTGGCGCGCAGCCGGTCAACCGCCCCGATCCAATCCCGAGGACTCCACCTGCGCAATCTCCTCTATATCAATTGCCACCTGAAACAGACGTGCAGAGAAATAACCCACCACCACCAACGCTCAAAAGGCCTCACCGCACAAAGCGGACATGCGGAGGTCGGCGGCAGAGACGGCGAGGAGAAAAAGAAGATTAGTGTGGCGGCGGCTAGGTTTTGGATGACCTCGGTATCATTCACGAGAGACACGAGAGGTTGGGTCACTCCTAGATGCGAGCCGGAACCAAGTGTATTCATCTCAATCCTGATATTTAAGGAGCCAAAATATATATTTGAGCTTACCTTTTAGATTGTTTCTGTGTGAAATAGTGAATGTCAACCTTGACTATGAGCATCCATGAGTAATGAACAAATGAAGTAATGATAAGGCTTCGTGCAGTGATATTGTGTTTGCATACTAGCAAGTTAGGGTTATAGGGATATGGTCATATGGTCAATATACTGGGACTGCAGTAAGCATAATAAAACCACAAGTACACCAGTGATGTGCTGGTAACGGCTGGCTGGCTGACTTGAAACTGATTAATATGCACGTCAAATAGTCATGAGGACTCATGAGTGAGAGTAGCTTTGAGATGCTAAAACTTCAAAATTATATAAATTGATGGGATAGAACACTTGGCCTTACAGCATATTGACTAGATAAATGTTTCATGCGCTTGAAGCTTGCTATTGTCCACATGGGGACAACATGTATGTGACTTTCCGCTTCATTGGCTATCAATCAGTGCATGATTTCCTGAGGAAGCTCCAAGTGCTTTAATATTTGCAGCCTTGCAGCTCCAACATATATTTTCTTCCGAAGCAAACGAGCAACTTCAGTAAACACTCTGTAAATACTAGTATAGGGAAATACTTGAATATCCAAAAGAGCAAATATGGGACTTGACGGGGGGAGCCCGTCCGGGTAGGCCCAACACCACGAGCCGGCCCAACAGGCTTAGGCAGGCCCACTCGGATGAAGGCCCAAGAAAGGCCTGCAACAGTACAACGTCCGGATGCCATCAAGACAGGCGTTACAGTTCATCAAGACAAGCGTTTCGTCCAACAATGAAGACTGGCGTTACTCGGACGGTTACAAAGTGTAAATGTCTCAGTTAATTAGGGCAGTTAATGTGGCTCAGCCGAGTGACCGAGTCGGCTAACATACAGGTCTATATAAGGCCGAGCCCCCCCCATGCAGAAGGGGCTCTCTGATCTCTAGATTCTCATTCCATAGGCTAGACTCTCTAAGCTTTTACTAGCTTCATCTTCAACCTCTTGTACTCTCTTTTTCACGCAAGACTCTTAATCCATACAGCAGGAGTAGGGTATTACCTCCGCCATTGGAGGGCCTGAACCTGGGTAAAGTCCTTGTGTGCACCGCCTAGATCTTCCTTACACGCTTCCTCAAAAACCTACTACAAATTGATATTGCCGCGAATTCCCCGCGACAGTTGGCGCGCCAGGTAGAGGAGGCATGCATTGGAGCCATGATCCAGGCGGGATCTTCTCCAACCACCGGCGGCAAGCTTATCGTCGGCGATATGTCGCTTGCCGCACATCCCGAAGGCTCGGAGTTCATCTTCGGCAGCCTTCACTTTGTTGCCGATGCCTTCGGCCAGCTGCGTCTTCAAGACTCGCGTCCTTGCCTCGCAGTGGAAGTGAAGCCTGAGCTCCGGCTCGGATTTCCTTTTGCTCCGGGTAAAGACGCTGAGCGCCCTCAGTTCGTCGCCATGGTAGGCGCCGAATCTCTCCTCCCTCTCTTGGATTCTGATGAATCCGATGGGGGCGAGAGCACGCACAGCCACACCGCTTCGGCTGAGGTGTACGTGGTCGAGCCCGGCGGCGCGGATGACGCTGGTACATCTGCCGCAGCGGCCAGGACGACGTACGAACACTTGCTGACTCCCATCGAAGGGCAGTCGGAGGCCGAGAGGGCCTTGGAGGCCTCTCGGCGAGCCCTCCTTGCTGAACGAGAACGCCTCGATCAAGAGCGGGCGGCTCTCGAACAGCGAGAACGACGACCAAATGAGCCTCACGGTTCGCGCAGTCGCGCGAATCGGCGAGTTTCATCAGCCGCCCGGAGGAGCCGGGCTACTCGGGCCCCACTCTTCGGGCGAGAACAGGATGGTGTCCCTATCTTCCAGACACCAGCTCAAAACCTCTTTGCGGCTGCCGCGTTGGCCGACTCACTGCCGCCTCCGGCAGATGGCCCCGCGGCAGAAATCCACCGCCGAGTCGTTGCGCTGATGAAGACGGCGGTGGAACAGCAAAACGAGGCCGGGTCGGTTAGCAACCGACTGGCCTCCCAAGCAACTCGGAGTCGGCCTTCGGCGACTCCGAGTCGCCTCATTACCGTTGGCTCGTCGCAGCCAAGTCGGTCCACAAATCGGCCTGACGCTCGCCAGGAGATCAACCGACTCCAGGCTGAGCGACGACAAGCCGGCTCCTTTCGAGCAAACGACGCCCGTGATGCTCGTGACGATATCGAGGGACGACAGGCAGCCAGGGTGCGGGCCGAACGACGCGCCGGCGAAGTCAACCAGCCGGGTGGCTCTGCCTCCACCGGACCGCTTTGCTTCAGCAGGCGGATTCGGTCTGAGCCGTTTCCGGACCGGTTTCGGATCGCCAGCGGTGTAGACAAGTATGACGGCACAGCCAAGCCGGAAACTTGGCTTGCCGACTACTTGGTCGCCTGCAACATAGGAGGTGGCAACGAGCGTGTCGCCCTCCGAAGCCTACCCCTGATGCTGGAAGGGTCGGCTCGGGCATGGCTTAACAGCCTGCCTGAAGACAGCATCTACGACTGGAGGGACCTCCAAGAGGCCTTCATCAAGAACTTTGAGGGCACGTATAAGTGCCCTGGGAACGCCCAAGACCTGTGGCTCTGCATCCAGGAGAAGGGCGAGTCGGTCCGCGACTACATTCAGCGTTGGACTCGGCTGCGCAACTCGATCGAGGACGTCACCGAGATGCAGGCCATTCAGGCCTTTTCCCAGGGAGTCAAGTACGAGCTCCTCAAACACAAGTTGGCCCGGTCAAACATTCAGACCATGGGCCGACTCATGGAAGTCGCCAGCAAGTACGCGACGGGTGAGGAGGCGATGCGGTACGAAGACAAAGGCAAGGCAAAAGCCGAATCTTCGAGCCGGAAAGTCCCTGCTGACTCAGGTCGGAAGTGTGCGGACAATCGGCCCCCAAAGCG
Source organism: Stipa capillata (assembly GCA_019208055.1). Classification (NCBI taxonomy): domain Eukaryota; kingdom Viridiplantae; phylum Streptophyta; class Magnoliopsida; order Poales; family Poaceae; genus Stipa; species Stipa capillata. The sequence continues at coordinate 24,079 of JAGXJF010005469.1, read as the reverse complement.
GAAGGCTGGTGGCGGAGATGGAGTCAGTGGAACCGACCTGGTTGCAGCCGCTGAACGTGGCCCCCAGCGCGGCGACACTGGCCAAAAGAAAGAGCGCCCTTGGCAACAGCGCAAGGCGCCAAAACTTACCTTCGAGGAGGTCCTTGACAGGCCCTACTCTTTCCATAGCACCGCCAATTATCAGGCGGGGCATTCGACCCGGGAGTGCAGCTTCCTGAAGCGCCTCCGGGAGGAAAAGCAGCCCGAGCCGGAAGACGGTGGAGAAGGAGGCTCCGCCGCAGGCGGCGGCGCTGCGCAGTATCCCCCTCAAAGGGGGTACTCATGATCTTCCAGGGATCCGACTCCAAAAGGGGTCGGAAGCTGCGCTGTCGCGAGGTTAACGCGACGACGCCGGTTGTCCCTCAATGGCTGGACTGATCCGAGGAGCCAGTCGGATTCAGCTGACTCGACCACCCGGACCGGGTCCCTCAACCCGGCAAGCATCCTTTGGTGGTGGATCCGCAAGTCGGCGGATTCAAACTTCGCAAGGTCTTGATGGACGGTGGCTCCAGCATCAACATCATCTTCATGGACACCATGAAGAAGATGCAGGTCTCGGAGACCCAGTTTCGCCCCAGTAACACTTCCTTCCACGGAATAGTTCCTGGGAAGTGCGCCAAGCCTCTGGGTCAGATCTCCCTAGAAGTTGTGTTCGGCGAGCCGAACAACTTCCGGGTCGAGACATTGACCTTCGAGGTAGTCGGTTTCAAGAGCGCATACCATGCGATCTTCGGCCGGCCGGCTTATGCCAAATTTATGGCTAGACCGTGCTACACGTACTTGAAGCTGAAGATGCCGGGTCCTAAAGGCGTCATTACCATCACTGGCGACTTTGAGCGCTCCAACGAGTGCGATCTCGCCAGTGCGGACATAGCCGAGTCCCCGATCGCGGCTCAGGAGCTGGAGAACATCCAAGCGTCCGTCGACTCGGATCAACCTCCACCCTGCAAGAAGGCGGCAACCGAGTCCATCTTCCAGTCGGCCAAGGACACTAAACGTGTCCAGGTCCATCCTGAGGATCCGTCCAAGACGGTCCAGATCGGGACCGACCTCGAGGTCAAATAGGAAGGCGCGCTCGTCGACTTCCTTCGTGAGAATTGGAACATTTTTGCATGGAAGCCTTCTGACATGCTGGGTGTTTCAAGGAAGTTCGCCGAACACTCCCTCAACGTCGCCAAGGATGCCAAGCCAGTGAAGCAGTCTCTCCGTCGCTTTGCTGAAGACCGGCGCAAAGCAATCGGAGAAGAAATCGCCCGACTCCTCGCAGCCGGGTTCATCAAAGAAGTTCTTCACCCGGACTGGTTGGCAAACCCGGTCCTGGTTCTTAAGAAGAACAAAACTTGACGCATGTGTCTGGACTACACGTCCTTAAATAAAGCATGCCCCAAGGACCCGTTCGCCTTACCCCGAGTGGATCAAGTCGTCGACTCCACAGCCGGTTGCGAACGTTTGTGTTTTCTGGATGCCTATTCAGGCTATCACCAGATCAAAATGAATGAATCAGATCAAATAAAAACTTCTTTCATTATCCCGTTTGGGGCTTTTTGTTACATCACGATGCCTTTTGGTTTGAAAAATGCTGGTGCTACGTATCAACGTTGTATGCAAAAGTGTTTGCACGACCAGATAGGCAGAAACGTCCAGGCTTATGTCGACGACATCGTGATAAAGACAAAGAAGACCGTCGACCTCTTGACCGACTTGGCCGAAACCTTCGCCAATCTCAGGAGGTTCGACATGAAGCTCAACCCGGAAAAGTGCGTCTTCGGAGTTCCGGCCGGCAAGCTACTCGGCTTCATCGTTTCCGAGCGAGGAATCGAAGCGAACCCGGAAAAGCTTGACGCCATCATCAAGATGGGAAAACCGAAGGATCTGAAGTCTGTCCAGCGCTTAACCGGGTGCGTGGCTGCTCTAAGTCGGTTCATCGCCCGACTCGGTGAGAAGGCCTTGCCTTTTTACTGACTCCTCAAAAAGTCTGATTCCTTCGAGTGGACGAGTGAAGCTCAACAAGCCTTCGAAGATCTCAAGCGTCTTCTGTCAACACCTCCGGTTCTCGCTGCACCAATAGAGGGTGAGCCCATGCTGCTGTACATCGCGGCCACGAATCAAGTGGTTAGCGTTGTTCTAGTAGTGGATCGTGCGGAAGAAGGCCGAATCCAGAAGGTACAGCGACCCGTCTACTACATCAGCGAAGTCCTTTCCGAGTCGAAGCAGCGCTACCCGCACTACCAGAAGCTCGTCTACGGCGTGTTCCTGGCGACTCGGAAGTTGGTGCACTATTTTCAAGCCCACTCGGTCACCGTGGTTAGTCATGCCCCTTTGTCGGATATCATTAGCAATCGGGATGCCACGGGCCGAATCGCTAAGTGGGCGATAGAACTCATACCGCATGACATCAGCTACGAGCCTTGCAAGGCAATCAAGTCGCAGGCTTTGGCAGACTTCATCGTTGAGTGGACCGAGAGCCAGACCCTTCCGACTCAGGTGCACCTGGAGCACTGGGTCATGTACTTCGACGGCTCGAAGATGCTTGCGGGCACGCGGGCTGGAGTCGTGCTGATCTCCCCCAAGGGCGACAAGTTGAATTACGTGCTGCAGATCCATTTCGCCGCCTCCAACAACGTTGCAGAATACGAGGCGTTACTGCATGACTTGTGCATTGCAGTTTCACTCGGCATTCGCCGACTCCTTTGTCGCGATGACTCGGATCTGGTGGTGCAGCAAGTAATGAAGGCTTGGGACGCCAAGGATCCCACCATGGCGGCGTATTGTGCCGCTGTGCGCCGGCTGGAAGGACATTTTGAGGGTCTTGAACTTCACCACGTTCGTCGAGCAGATAACGAAGCAGCCGACTCCCTTGCCAGGATTGGTTCTGCTCGGGAAAAGGTCCCACCCGGAGTGTTCCTTCAGCAACTTTTCTAGCCATCCGTCAAGTTGGAGTCGGTAACTGAGTCGTCTGCAGCCGGGTCGTCACATCCAGAACCGGCTCAATCGACCCAAGCAGACGTCTTGACGGTCGTCCCTCTTTGGACTCAGCCGTTCCTTGCCTACCTTTTGCGCAAGGAGCTGCCTGAGGATCCGACTGAGGCACGTCGCATTGTGTGCCGCGCCCGAGCTTATACCATCATCAATGGTGAGCTCTAGAAGCACAGCACAACTGGAATCTTTCAGCGTTGCATTTCGCCGGAAGAAGGCCGAACACTGCTCGAGGAAATCCATTCGGGACTCTGCGGCCACCATGCTTCATCAAGGGCCTTGGTTGCCAAAGCCTTTCGACACGGTTTCTTTTGGCTCAGCGCACATGCTGATGCCGAGGAACTCGTCCAAACTTGCGAAGGATGTCAGCGGTATGCTCGTCAAATACACATGCCGGCTACTGCACTTAAGACCATTCCGATCACATGGCCTTTTGCTGTGTGGGGACTCGACATGATGGGTCCGCTTAAAACAGCCCGGGCAGGCTTCACACATCTCCTTGTAGCTGTTGACAAGTTCACGAAGTGGATCGAAGCCAAGCCAATCATGAAGCTTGATGGTCCGACTGCTGTCAACTTCATGAAGGGAGTCATCTTCTGATTCAGAGTACCTCACAGCATCATCACCGACAACAGCAAGAACTTCACCGCTGAAGTCTTCCGCCACTTTTGTCGGGATCATGGGATCCGGATCGACTATGTCTCCGTGGCTTATCCGCAGTCAAATGGCCAAGTCGAGCGATCCAACGCTCTAATTCTTCAAGGCATCAAGCCCCGGTTGTTAGTCCCGTTGAAACGGGCCGCCGGCTCCTGGATCGATGAGCTTCCATCCGTCCTTTGGAGCTTAAGGACGACTCCAAACCGGTCGACTGGCTACACGCCGTTCTTCATGGTTTACGGAGCTGAAGCCGTCCTGCCGAGTGACATCCTCCATGACTCCCCGCGAGTCGCAGCATACGTGGAAAAGGATGCCGAGTCGGCACGACAAGATGACCTTGATCTCCTGGAAGAAGCGCGGAAACTCGCCCTTTCGCGCTCGGCTATCTATCAACAGAACTTGCGCCGCTATCACAGTCGGCAAGTTTGGGGCCGAGTCTTCAAGAAAGAAGATCTGGTCCTCCGACTGATCCAAGACAAGGCAGACATGCATAAGTTGTCTCCGCCTTGAGAAGGTCCGTTCATCGTCAGCCAGGTGCTTCACAACGGCGCGTACCGACTGGAGGACCCGGCAACCGGCGCAGTCACGGAAACGAACGTAGAATATCGCACAGCTGCGTTCCTTTTTACACTTAAACTTTGTACTTCAAACGGTTCATTGTTTTATAATGAATAAATTTTTGTTTCCTTCGATCGGCACTCGGGAAGCATTTTGTTCATTTAACTTTCATTTTCTGACTATGTTCCCTTGGGCAACCCCCGGGGGCTATGTCTCAAAAAACCGAGTAGCTTCACTTCGGGCAAACCCCGGAAGCTACCTCAAACCCACTGGGTGATTTATCACTCGGCGCAAGTTATTTCGAATCTTCTAACTTTGTTTCTACACGAACGTCTAAGTAAACGTGTATGGTACCTAAGGCCCACTCTTCGTCCCCAACTACAGTCGCAACCCGGCTGTCCGGTTGGCAAGAGCAAAAGCTAAAGGTCGGCCTGCACGCGAAAGAGGATCCGACTCGGCGGAAAAAACAAACTCGGACGAATCAAATAACTTGTGCCAAAAATAACTTATACAAAAATCAATCAGAATGAATGAGAAGCATTTTCATTCATAATAAAAGTTTTTACATGTTGTCCACTCGGCATATCGAGAGATATTACATGATATTTTTCTGTTCATTCCTCTGGAGTCGCTTCTATGCGCTCCTCCAGGTCGGTGAAGCTGGCGATCCGGCTGGCGGCGGTGCGGACTCGGGGAAGGAGCTCCAAAGGGTTGACCGACTGGCCTTCCTCGTCGACGAGGGCACCAGCAGAGATGTTGTCGACATCCGCGTCGGGATGGTGTGCCAACACCATTGCCAGCGCCATGCCGGCTCCCGAGCGGGCTGCCGATTCCTTCCACTCTTCAACTTCTGCCGGGCCTTGCGAGAGCTTGTCGGCGAGTGCGAAGATGCTGGAACCCGGTTCTTCTCCGGGCCAGAGCTTGGTGCAGAGGCCTTAGACAACCAACTTCAAGCTCTGCACTAAGCTCTTGACTTGGAGGAGTCGGTCCTCCATAGTCACGACGCAGTCGGACATCAGTTCTGGCGTCCAAAGTGCGTCGAGAGCTGACCTCGCCGGGTCAGATAGTGCGCGAAGTCGGAGGGCCGCCTGCCTGGTTCGCTCCTCCAGCTCTGGGCAAGCATCTGGGTACAAATTATTGCAAAGGAAATGAACAAAGAAGCGTGCAAAAAGAAAGAAGCAAGGGACTCGGGGGCTTACCGAGTAGAGTCTCATTGGCCTTCTTGAGTTGGCCTATGAGCTCCGCCTCGCGTTTCTCCCAGTCGGCGATGGCTGCGGCGTGTCGTTTATCCGACTCGTCCATCCTCTTGGCGAAGTCGTCGATGGACGCCTGCAGTTTCTTGTTCGCTGTATGCGACTGCTCGTACTGCTTCACCAGCTTATCGTAATCCGACTTCAGTTTGGTGGCGGCTTTCAGTTGATCGCGACCTTCGCGCATTTTGCCTTCATGTTCGGCCGCTTTGGCGTCGAGCATTTGAGAAACTTTTTCTGCCGGGAGCCTTGAGTTCACTTCTTTTTTGAGTTGGGCGTTTTCAGCTTCGATGTCTACCGACTCAATAAAGTTAGAACTAGAAAGGCTTTAAGGGCAAAGGAATTGGAGACCCGGACACTTACTCTTGAGGGCGGCGAGTTTCTTTTCGAGCTGCCGACTCTTGGCCTTCTCCTCCTCCAGTGCCTTCTCCAAGGAGGCATTCCTTTCCATAAGGACCGGACCATTTCCGTCCAGTCGGATTGCAGCCTGGTCAAGAAACATATTTGTTAGTACCCGAATTCATAAGTCTCCAACCGACTCAATCAGTCGGTCGGAGACTCGGGGGCTACACCCACTGGGTGTACTGAACGTGTTCCTAGTGTTAAGAAAAAAGAAACAAAGATCGAAGATAACTTACCCCGACTGAGGATTTGAGGACCTCGGCCGAATCTGCCAAAGACTTGGCCGCGTCGGCGAAGTCCCTTAGCTTGGAGCTAAGGGCAGCGACGCGGTTGGCGGCTTCCTCCGCGACCGCCAAGTCCCCCGTGCTGCAACTCGGCAGCAGCAGTGCGGGGACGAGGCTTCTCGACGAAGCCGGGGCCAGCTCTTCAGTCGCCGGAGTCCGAGCCGGGGCTTGGCTCTGTTGAACAACCCAGGGCGACTCGGTGACAACCTGGCCTCCGGCTCCGCTCGCTGGCTCGGAGGAGTCGTCACCAGCCGCAGCCGCCGGCTCCGTTGTCTGCTCGCTGACGGAAGTAGGCTGGAGCTGCGGGTCGTTAGCCGGGGCCTCGGTTGACCCGTCGCCCACGTCCGACTCCTGCACCTCAGCGGGTGCGGCAGGCTGAGGCGCTGACCCGGCGCCCACATTCGCCTCCGGCACCTCGATGGGTGCAGCAGGCTGCGGCGTAGGAGCATCCGGCCGTGGTGCGCTTGAAGCAGTCGCAGCCGGAGGCGTAGCTGCAGTCGGAGTCATGGTAGGCGCAGCACCCACAGCCGACTCCGTTGCCACAGCGGGGGCGACTGGCGTTGGGGCGTTGGGCTCTGTTGTAGCCGGAGTCGGAGGAGCCGACTCTGGCGGCGGGATTGGAGTCGGGGCCGTCGGTGCGCCGGCTGAAGAGCCTCCTTTGTCGGAAAGCTTCTTCCGAACCCTGCAAAGCAAAAAACATAACCGAATTCAGTATCTTTACCAACCTACTTTAATTGGGGCATGAGGCACAAGGACTCGTACCTGGTGGTTGTAGGAATCGTTTTCTTCGGTTTCCCCAGGGCGGGTGGACCCCCGGAAGAACTGGCGAGTGCCGGCCGAGGCACACTCGGCTTGGCAGCGGGAGTCGGAGCCTGTGCCGCGGGTGCCGGCAGGTGCGGCTCGAGCAGGGGCCAAAGCCTGTGCCAGACGGCTGGCAGATGCGGCTCGTGCAGGAGCCGGAACCTGGGCGACGGAGCTGAAAGGTGCGGTTCGGGCCCGCTTAGCAGCAGACTCCGTTTGGGCCGGCTCTCCCTCAGCCTGCAAGGACGTGGATCCGGAGGCGTCGTCGTCACGCCCCCGTTTGACGACTTGGTATCCAGACCCTCCCGACTCGGAATCCGAGTCGATCTGGATGCCACTCTCGGGGGCTTCCTCGTCAACTTCTGTGTTGTCCAGTGCTGCCGGGGCCGAGTCTTGCTCGGGGAGAGGCGGCATGGAGTTGAAGTTGAGGTAGTTCTGCAGCATTAAAAGACTTGGTGTTAGCAGGAGCAAATAACAATAAAATTCAAGAACCCGACTCGGAGTACAAGTCACTTACAGCCGGCGGAGGGTTGGCTCTCGAGTATGGAAGTACTTTGGGCGCCCGGGTGAGCCCAGTTCGTTGTTTCGTCAAATTCTTGAAGAGTTCCAAGAAATTTTCGTCCGAAAGATCCTCGCTTGATACCCTCGTGGAGTCATGGTTGCCCGAGTACTCCCACATCGGGTGCGCCCGGGCTTGAAGAGGCTGGATGCGCCGAGTCAGCCAAGTGGCGATGAGGTCGCGGCCTGAGAGTCCCTTCTCCTGGAGTCTTGCGATCCTCTTCAGGAGTCGGTCGATTTCAGGCATCTCTTCGCTGGAAGGCTTGGCGCTCCAACGCTTCAGCCACTCGGGAAGACCTTCAGTGTACAAGGGAAGCCCTTCATGGCCACTCGGTGTGCGTTCATCCGGGCAATAGAACCACCTGTCCTGCCACCTCCGAACGGTATCCGGAAGCTGCAATTTGAAGTACTTGGCGCCGGCTTTGACCTGGATGCTGGCTCCCCCGCAGACGGACAGTCGGTCTCCGGCTTTGATCGGTTGGGCCTTCACTGTGAAGATCTTCTTCCACAGTCTCCAATGAGGCCGAGTCCCCAAGTAGCATTCGCACAGCGTGATAAAACACGCAAGGTGCAGAACGCCATTGGGACTCAGGTGGTGGAGTTGGAGGCCGTAGAAGAAGAGGAGGCCGCGCAGGAAGTCGTGCGGCGGCAGCTTCAGGCCCCGCTCCATGAACGGGATGAGCATCACGCGCTCATGCTCGTGCGGAGCGGGCTTCACCTCCTGGTACGGCACCCGCCAGTTGACGATGGTGCGGGGAGGCAGCAAGCCGACGCAGGCGAATCCGATGAGAAGTTCGTCGGTGACGACCGAAGGGACCCAATCCCCTTTCTTCCACCCGGCGGCGGCGGCGGAGGAGGAAGCGTCGGACTTCTTTCCCTTGCTGGCGCGAGACATGATCGGCGGTTGGTGAAGAGCGGAGACGGCGAGCGAGTTCTCTCGGGAACAATTGCGCGGTGGCAGAGCTCTGGAGGCGAACGGTTTTGAGCGCGAGCAAGACGAAGGTAGATGAGAAACCCGGAAGCCCTAAACCCGCCTTTTATAGGCCGGGGGAGTCCAACCGCCGGCAGTCGTGCGTCCGACGTGGCGGGAAACTGCCGTGACAACTGCCGTCCCGCGCGCGCGAACCCGCGGGATTCGGGCGCTTTTTTCGCCACGACGCGGCACCCCAGGCGATGTGACCGATAGGCATTACATCAGCCTCCGTCCCGCGCGGCGCCGCCCGCGTGATTCGGATGCAGTCATGATGGGCCGCCGCCTCGGATGTCGTGCGAAGTCAGAGCAGCGGCAGCGGATGTCTCGGGCACGCCTCATGCGTAACTCGAGGCGAAATCATTGCACTGCGGGCACTCTGTCCAACCGACTGCGCGCATTAAATGCTAACACGACGTTACAGTCAGGACAACACCGTGATTCCAGTCGGCTTCGACCGGGTTCGATGCAATCTGAGTCAGATCGCACTCGAGCACCGAATCAACAGTCGGCTTGGTCCACTGGGACACGTCACGGGTTATACCGACTCCATCAAACAACTCCGAAGCGCACAAGCCGCCAAAACTCGGAAGCAGACTGGCTCTGCAAAAGGGTGCTGATGACCGACCCAACAGGGTTTGCAGGTCACTCGGCAACACCCAAGCTAAGGACGAACCCGGCATCCCCAGCGGAGCAACATGATCTCTGAATCGGAGTCGAATGCCACAGCGGCACAAAATGGCTCACTAATTCAGAGTTCAATACCGGAGTTCGAGGACTCGGTTTCGAAGCTGAAGGTCGAAGGCGTCCTCTCTGCGGGCACAAGATGGCAACCGTCCACACGGATATGCCAGACGCTATTTCGGATTCACTCGGAATTCATGATACGCCTCTCGGAGGGCCACAAGCCGACTTCCCTAGCTGGAAAGCACGGATATCACCGAACTCCTAATACTTAGCACAAATCTAATTTTCTTTTAGGCATCACGAGAGTCCATCAAGGTCTCTCCACCAGCGACTCGGACACACACAGCCTGCTCCTCAGTCGGCATCCGTGTCGAGACCTCGAAGCACTCGGGGGCTACTGACGGGGGGAGCCCATCCGGGTAGGCCCAACACCACGAGCCGGCCCAATAGGCTTAGGCAGGCCCACTCGGATAAAGGCCCAAGAAAGGCCTGCAACAGTACAACGTCCGGGTGCCATCAAGACAGGCGTTACAATTCATCAAGACAGGCGTTTCGTCCAACAATGAAGACTGGCGTTACTTGGACGGTTACAAAGTGTAAATGTCTCAGTTAATTAGGGCAGTTACTGTGGCTCAGCCGAGTGACCGAGTCGGCTAACATACAGATCTATATAAGGCCGAGCCCCCCATGCAGAAGGGGCTCTCTGATCTCTAGATTCTCATTCCATAGGCTAGACTCTCTAAGCTTTTACTAGCTTCATCTTCAACCTCTTGTACTCTCTTTTTCACGCAAGACTCTTAATCCATACAGCAGGAGTAGGGTATTACCTCCGCCATTGGAAGGCCTGAACCTGGGTAAAGTCCTTGTGTGCACCGCCTAGATCTTCCTTACACGCTTCCTCAAAAACCTACTACAAATGGATATTGCCGCGAATTCCCCGCGACAGGACTGTACCAATTGTATAGCTGCCAATCAAAAACAGCGTTCTTGGATTGAAAGCTTCTGCTTGTATAGCCTCAACAACGAACTGTATCACAATCTCTTGACTTGGGAAATCGTACTGCAAATAATTTCTAGTTTGTAAAGGATACATGGCAGTTTGATCATGTAAAAATTAGTTATACTTCTGATCGAAAAAAGACATACACGCGGATTAGAGTAGGTTGTGTCAAGTATTAGTGTGTGGATATGAGAAGACTGCAAAACAAGAATGTTGGCCATCTCAGAAGAAAACCTGAAATCTCCAGTGTGTAAAATAGCCTAAAACACAAGTAAAAAATAAAATATTGAATAATTATGTCAAATAAATTAGAGAAGCAACTCAGAAGTCAGAACAACACTTACTTTACCATTCGAAGGCTCAAAAAGGATAATGATCGATCCAGGACAATGGTTGGCATCAAAACATGTCAAATTAACTCCTGCAAGTGTAATCCTTTTGTTCAGTGGCAATACATGCAATCTATCCCATGGGACACCAATCTTGTGGTGTACAAGACTTGCTGTAATTGAGGAACAGTATATCTTCCCATGACAAAAGCTCCTAGTCAAGCCTTGGTAATCTGTTGAAGAGAAAGATATCAGGCTTAGACATCAAAACGTCAAGCAGAGGCTCCTAGCACCAGTGAAATGGCAAGTACTGAGCAATACAACTGTGAGATAGAGTGAACAACCAACGGCATGCAAATAGGCTAATTCTGGTGGTTGGGCAAGAACCAACTTGGACTTACGGTCTAGATGGAAGTGTGTCAAAAACCAGTGGCAGCAATCTCCTCTTAAGTAGCGAAATGCATCCTGCAACAACATATGCAGTTACAGAACCTGCTGACATGTGAAGGACAAACGCGCAGTTGACTTGTGTACAGAAAATCATACCACTCGAAAAGGGGGTTCCTGTGATACAACACCAGAGAGGTGTCTCTTTAACCTTTGCTTTACGAGTATGACTTCTGCCAGTGGCATGTTTAGCACTAGAATTCTTCTGGCTATTCAAATTAGATACTTTGTTGACTTTGTGTTCTCCTTGTTTCTGATCAAATGAGGAACACCGAAAGTATTCCGTAATTAATTTATTCCCATTCACTGGAAGTTTAGCCTTGTTAATATATTCAGAAACTAACACATCTGCTTCCATGTCATTGGCATGATCATTTTTCTTCCTTAACTCAGCCAAAGCATGGATAATTTTCTTTCTTGGTCCAAGGGAAGTGATCCCCATACCTAGAAGATCCTGAAATCGAAGGCAGTGACTAGTTAGTTCTTTCACTAACTGATCTGGGAGATGTCGTGTAATGGTTGAGTTGTGGTGTTCATAGCCTAGATCCTAGGCTTGTAACATAACTATTCCGTTTCTATCAATGCATCGGGACACAAAGTTTTTGTGTTTTCTCGGAAAAAAAAACTAGAATAAATGTCAAATTCAATATGCCAACCAGTACTCCCAAAAGCTTGTTGAGGAAAGGTGGGCACCTATCATACTTCAGCAAAAAAACAAAACAAAAAGATGTATGCAGCGTGGAAAGCAGCCTCCAGTTTGCAAGAGGTAAGTCTCGTAACTTAAGCTCTAATATTTGAAAAATAAATCTCTATCTAAAGAGTGTGACGGTGAGTACCTCTTCTGTGAACCACTGCAAGGTCTCCCAGTCAACTTCTCTGATAAAAATTTCCTCGTATTTGGATAGCCCCAGGTTCCTTAACCATTCTACAACACATCTGTTTTCAACATTTTCTCCAGCGGAAGATCCTCTTTCATGATTGGAATTAGATTCCTGGAACAGAGGTAACTCAAACATCTTAACATCTTATACAATGCTGGTGACAAATGATTAATAAAAAAACTCATTGAATGAAAATGCTTAATAAGACCCTCATGCAGAGAATAGGAGTGAAAAAAATTCAAGAAGCACATAAGTACCTAAGGTTCCCATAATACTACCTTTGAGCTTTCTAGTAAGCCCAACAATTTAGCATGAATGACTAATACAAACACAATATTAGCACAAAAGTTTGATAATTTATAAATATGGTATTGAAGCGTCACCTTAGCAGGTTCATCTTCATCAAGGCAATTGTTAGTATGTGCTAGCTGGAGCTCCTCACTCAGATCAGAAATACCTGATCCACATAATGGGCACTGCACTTTATAAACTGACTCAAACCTCCCCGAATCCATTTTGTTTACTTCATCGGGAGATGCCCTACTGTTCAGATGACCATCCACACGATCCTCCATGCACAAGTTTATGAGCTCGCTAAGTTGTGTCCCAATCTCAAAGTTATCACAATCATCAGCTTCAAAACGATGGATCATACGTGGTTCCAGAACCGTTGATTTAACTGAACTCGAGCAGTTTCTCCCCTTATAATTCTCAGTTAAACTTGATTTCTTCTCCCTGGTCTCAAATTTGAGATTAGAAACATCTTCTGCCACAACGTTCCTCTGTTCAGAGACCAAGCTACAGATTCCTAAAGCAGGCTTTTGGAGTTCTTTGAGACCAGAATCTCCAAATTTGCACTTTGCATTTGATTCAGGAAGCCTAAGCTCAATAGATCTCGAGTAGAACTTCCCTTGCAATCGCTGTATCCACCCAATCCATTATTGCCGGTAGCGCCTAATTGGGAGTCATCAGATCCGGACCTCAATATTCCGCAAACTCCAGCCGTCGCTTCGCTGCCCTCGGGAAGGCCGGCACTAACCCTCGAACAGACCGCTAGGCTTCGGCAGCCGCCGCAGCCATTGCAACAACCCTCTCCGCGGGAGCCGTGCCACCGGCCACGGGACGGTTCTCCTTCCCGGAGCATGGAGATGGAAGTCTTAGCCTCTTACGGGGGCGTCGCGAGGCGGCGCCATTGGAGGGCTTCAAGGGGCGGGGGCGGCTGCCCTGGGGAGGGCTCTGGAAGTCGTCGTCGTCGTCGCAGCCTCCAGCGCAGAGGAAGAGCGGGGTGTGGTCTTGGGATGGGAGATGGAGGTCGCCGGCGGCCATGGCTTCGCCGAGGGCTTGGGATTCGCCGGCATCTGCTCGTGGAAAGGGTAGAAGGGTGGGAGAGGAGAGGAGTTGAGCGAGTGGAACTTTTGGTCGAAGCTTTTTGAGAAGGAAATGGAAAAGCGCGCGCCTATTCGGCTATTTGTGTGCTGAAACGGGAAAACGTCTTTGGGGTTTTAGGCTTTGGGCTATGTGGGCCTTTCAGTGCTTGGGCTCCAGTGATCTCGGATGACCTGATCATATGGGAAGTCCTCGGCACAATCGGGCCCGGGCTTAGGTTCTGATTTTCGGCTTGAAAAAAGCTCCAAGGAATTAACAAATAATGTTCTCTTGGCACTATTATAAAATGATATATAAATATAAAATGATTAGATTAACATTTGATTCGGAAAAGCTACTTTTGCATATTTTGGGTTGGGTTCAAGCTTGGTATTTTTAGGTTAGGTTTTTTTCGAGCCAGATTCGATGCATATCTCAGCTTACAGTTTGAATAGCTATATATTATCAAATATGTGTATTCTCCTGTTGGGCGATGAAAAACTCTTTAAAAAATGTCGAGGTGCATTTCTTTATGTGCCGAAACTAAATACTTTGTGATATATACTTACACGATGGTGAGGCGCCCACGTGCTAGCACCGGTGAAGTTTGGGAATGGCCAGGTTTCCCTCAACTAATACTCCGCGGCAACGTCGATGACGACAACCCCTAGATCATGGTAACAACCATGCCCTACCGGCGATGATAGCAACGGCGGCGAGAGCTCTACATCACTAAGTGTCATCGCGCTCTTCCACACCGGCTATTCCGTTGAGGAGCTAGCGGCTTCTGTGGACTCCATCGTTTCGGTGGACGATCCAGGCAGCTATCGGCAGGCATCGGTACCAGGATGTGAGTCTTCAATAGCAATGATGACTCGCTTGATCAACAACGTCACGCAATGTCAAATCCCTTCGATCGGAAAGCCATGGCGGGGTCTCTTACTGAAAGGGCCTATATGTCATCTAGAGGGGGTGAATAAGAGTACTCCTATTTTGACTCAATCCTAATGCAGAATTAAACTAGTCAGATTTTCACAAACTCAAATCCTAAATATGCTACTGTCAGCGGAATGGGGCCCAGGGTCCCCCGAACCGCCGGCGCAGGCCAACCAGAGGCCACAGGGCGTGACACGTGGCGGCCTTATCGGCAAAGGCCCCGCTGGAGAAGCAGGTGGGCCCGGTGGTCAAACCCGGGCACTCGGGGGATTCCCCCGAGCGCCACGTTTGTGCGAGCCATCTAAGGGCCTTGCGATCCCGAGGGTCCAAGGCCCAAAAATCAAGGAAGCGCTCGGGGCCCTCTCCCCGAGCGACCGGCATCCCGCAAGGCGTGGGCCCAGAAGAGTGCTCGGGAGGGTCCCCGGGCGGACCCCCGAGCACCTCCCCCGAGCGGAGTCCCGAGCGACCCCCCGACGGACGCTCCCCGAGCGCCCGGGGTCGGCCAAGGCAGTCCGGGACAGCTGGCGCTCTCCGAGGCCGAAGGGGCTGCTCGGGGGCGGAAGCGCTTGGGGGTCATGGGGCCCCCCGGGTGGGGCCCTCCTCCGGGCTGCCGCTGCAGTAAGCTGGCTTTTTCCATAAGCCTTAGTCCCGGCAGAGGCATTTAATGCCTGTCACTCGGGCATTAAATGCTAAAGTCCCGTATGGGCATGATATCGGTCAGGCCGGTCCCATCCCTGCAGGGCAAATCCCCTTTTGCCATAGCCCCTGTCAGGGGATGGGGTCCGTCTGACAGGGTTGTTGACCGGCCAGGCGCGCTGCCCCGCGCGCCCGCGTCGCTGTCATCCCTTTCCGCCCCTTTGGGTCAAATCACCGCGCGCCTCGTGGCCCGCGTTTGGTCGCTGACACGCGGGCCCCAGGGGCGGATACTTCACCGACTTAGTCAGGGGGGCCCGGCAAGCCTCTCTTCGCGGGTCCCGCTGAGCATAAAGCTGTCAGCCCCCCCCCCGGCGGAGGGCATGGCGAGAAGACACGCGGCGCGAACACCGGCGCGGCGCATTAAATGAAGAGGTGGGCGTTTCCTTAGCGCTCACGATACCAGGTGCAATAGTCTTTGCTTGGCCTCTGTGGTGAACCCCCGGCTATATAAGGGGAGTTCCCAGACCATGCAAAGGGTTCGGATTCCAGAGAGAAAAAGGGGCGCTGGTTAGACTTTTTTATTTGGTATTAGAAGATCAGCCAGCCTGTTTGTAAGGAAGAACACCCCTGTAATCTTGATAGAATCAATACACCCACAACGAAGCAGGACGTAGGGTATTACACCTCCGGGTGGCCTGAACCTGGACAAATCCCTGTGTCTCCGGCATCAAGCATCATAACCCACCCTCATCCTTGAAACGCCATCACCGGCTCATAAGAAAAACTCTATATCGCCCCAGGCCGAATCAACAAGGGGGTCCATTCGGACCACCGCTAGAGACGTTTACTCGTCGACAGCTACGCTCAACAAGTGCATCAACATCCTAATCAATTGTGTAGTATTTACAATCCTAAGGTGATTAGCATACAATTCAATTTTAGCAAGATATAAACAAGCGAGCACAAGAATCAATTGCATGAATATGGATATAAGCATGCAATTCAAACTTCACACAAGGTATATAACTAAGAGTAAGGATGAAATGCAAGCAAGTAATGTAGCACAAGAATGAATTGCGGTTGTGTAAATGAAGACATGGGGACACAAGATTAGATACCGAAGTTCGGGTATCCACCAATACCCTATTTCTCCGTTTGGGGAGCTCGACCACTGGTGATCAAGACCTGGCTTCCTTTCAAGCCTTTGTCCCTCAAGGACGCCCTTGCGTCTCCTCGACTCACTATGATCAATTATTCCTCTAGTCCAGAGATGGTGAGCTCTGCTACCACTCCTGGGCCTCCTCATAATCTGCACTGGAGGAGATCACCGAGCCAATCACCACCGAGCCATCTAGGAAACGGTGATCTCCAAGAGTAACAAACTCTCGGACTCGCCCTCAAACACGATCAATGCCAAGTGCTCAAACACACGCAATCAATGTGCTAAGTGCGGGCTACCAAAGCATCGCACACCTCTCACACCTCTCTCTATTTTTACTAAACCACAAAGGCTTTAGATCTCACACTTGAACTTGGGAGAGGAGAGGAGAGCACTCAAGGTCACAAAGTTCTAACAACCCACAAAATGGTAGCCCTGCACTTACTAGGAGGGCAAGTGGTATAAATACCCCACTCCAAAAACTAGCCGTTGGAGACGGATTCTACACTGATCAAAACTTCTGATCCCTGATCGGAATTTCTGATCCTATAGAATCCAATGGTTGGATCTGAGAAAATTCACTCCCAGACTTGCCAAAAAGCACATATCGGAACATCCAATTTTTCTAGAGACTTAAAACTAGGGTGCACTTTGGAACATCTGAAAATAAGAACTTCAATTAGAACTTCCGACTTTACCGGATCGTCAATCGAAACTTCCGATCACATGAGAACTTCAATCGGAACTTCTAATCACATGAGAACTTCAATCGGAAAATTCTAGCACTACAAAAGACACCTCGAAACACTCCGAAAACAAATTTGGACACTTCCACCTATTGTAACAAGCTTAATCACCCAAGATTAAAGATACATACCAAATGGGACACGCCAAACATAACTAGAGCTTGGCAAAAGCACTGTCCGCCATAAAGGCCGAATGCAACACAGGGTTAAAGTCTAAAACACCTTTAGACACCCCGAGCTCGTTAAGCAACCTCTCAACACAAACCTAACACGCACTAAGTATAAGGTTTGAGCACTTGATAACCAATAATATCCGTGCTACGCATTCGGTAACCCCTCTTGATAGTATGAATATCGAACCTACAACTTGGTCTCCCACCAAACTCCTTGAGACCAGCAAAACTAGAAACATAGTCTAGACGTACCTTTGCCTTGAGCAATCCCATTGGACTTGACGAACGCATCATCCAAGTCACAACGCTTCTCATTGCTCTTCTAAGCTTGTCATCAACTCCACTAAGGCTTGAAGATGAACTTCTTCTTTGCTTCCCATCTCGATCCTATCTCAGTCTCCTGAAACTTGATGAAGACCAATTGACTGCTTCCCATGCACCAAACATAAGAGGCTTCTCTCTTCACATCATCTTCACTGGTTCACCATCAAGGCCTTTAGTCACTTGGGCTATTGACCGCAAGTGACAAAGGCATCTAGCTTGATTGTCAACCGTCTCTAATCCAACTCATAGATTTAATCTTCAATACTTCGGCTTAACATATAAGCCCATGTACCCTAACCCCAGCACACTCTATCACAAAGCAAGTGTGTTAGTCCATAAATATTATTAATGAATTATACATTTAATCACTTGAACCATGCAAGTGACTTAGCATTCACGCTCTATTGCCAAACGTCTTGAGTCCAATTCACAGACTTCATCTTGATCCTCTTTTAGCTTAACTCATGAGCTTTGTACACGATCACTTAGTGTTCCACTTAGGATTAAACTTAGATCATGCACTCGACCTTCACCTCAATCATCTTTGGTTCATTGCTTGAATTCTGATCTTGATCTCCGATGTCTCTTTCTTTCTAACTTCTTCTTCATCACATGAGTATCACCTAGAGCTCATTGATCTCAATGCATCTCTTTTTGATCTCATGACATTCCTCAATGAATCCATGCTCTATCATTTATGCATCACCGATGGAATAATCTATAAACACTTCTTGACACAATTGTTAGTTCATAGGTATTGTCATTAATTCTAAAACCAAACTTAGGAGCTAGATGAACCTTCACTTATTGAGAGTTCATCTAGCCCCTAAGTGTGGTTTTGATAATTGGTGACAATACTTATAGACTAACATGTTTCATGAAGATTGATATGAAGTTATGTCTATAGGTGATGCATGAATAACATTGAATGGATTCAGGAAGAATGTCATAAATCAAAGACATGCACAAAGTTGTTGAATAATATAAGGTTGACAATGTGTTTACAACCAAATTTGGCTGAGTCAGCCGGTTGAGATTCATCTAAAATCAACATTAACATGCAGTGAAGGCTCGCCGAATCCAGCTTACCGAGTACCACGTTGTGCAGCGCTGTGCCGAGTTGCTTGCGTTACTGCCGAGTGGTTCCGCGCGCCAGCCGAGTATTACCAGCATCCCGAGTACTCGCGACTTCCCCGAGTATCGATCGCAGTGTCCCCGAGTCGGTCGGTACGCCGGGCAGCTCGATGTGGCCGAGTTGATCAAAGCACCAGGCGAGACAAGCCGAGTTCATTCCAGCGTGCTCGGGGAGCCTGCAGCATCTTCGAAGTACTCGCAGCGCCCGAGTACTCGTTACACCCCCGAGTACTCATCCATGTGGTGATGACATAATTTGGCAGTGCCCCGAGTGGCCCAGCGCATCAAATAACTCGCAATGCTGCTAAGTCGTGGCTCGCCCCGAGTGGTCCACGGCAAGCCCGAGCAGTCTGTGGTTTCCCCGAGCACTTCACTTTATCCCCGAGTACGGAGGTGCTCGCAGAAGATCCCGAACGCCAACGTCTCCGAGCGGCAGGTTCGAGCCAAATCCCGAGCTAGCCCAGGCCGAGTTCTGAGTAGCGTATCCGAGTCCCGATGGTGCCGCGTGGCATGTCCGAGTCATCTAATGATCCGAGTGGCTCGAGCCGAGTCCCTTCTGGCGTGTTCGAGTTCCAGTGTTGCCAAGCCATGCGTCCGAGTTGTGGCGTCCCGAGTACTACGTCATCAAGCCACGAGCAGTACCTTTGGACATTCAACAGTGGCGAGCCCGAGCACTTGCGACCCCGAGCGACGTCAACCCCGAGCATCGCCGACCCCGAGTACTGGTGACCCCGAGTGGCCGAACCCCGAGGAGTTCCTCAGTCCCGAGGGGTTTTTCCCGAGTACTCAGCGGATTCCCGAGTGGTCCGAGTTCGTCCTCGAGCACTCGCGAAGGATCATCTTCAGCAGGTCCGAGTCACAGCGCTACCCTTCAAGGCTTACCTGATGCCAGAGACTTCAACTTGGGACGCAAGAAACGCAGTGGTTCGTGACAATCAAGGAGAGTCCTACAAGATTGGGAAGTCGATCCGGTTTGTTTGGAAAGGATGACTCGTGCGCCAAGAGGAGTCCGGATGTCGGCGTTCGAGGCAGTTAGATTTGGAAGGTTATCTTGGTTTGTATGGAGAGTCATATGTACGTTAGAATCAAGATCCTTTAGACAAGGAAAGAGATATATTTGTAATCAGATTAGGATTAGGAGTCCAGATCTCCTACGGGAAGACCAGCCGCCCTATAAATATGTAAAGGGTGACGGCCGATTAAATCATCCAACAATCGATCAAATCAATCTTTTATCTTTTATCTTTTACCTTTTCTTAGTAGTAGATCTTTGCTGTTTTGCGCTGTAAAACAGTCGGTTCTTCCTCACGTAAGTAGGAAGATCTTTGTTGCTTTGCTCGGAAAGCAATCGCTCGTCGTACGCGTAAGTACGATAGTTATCCTTTGTTGCTTTGCTCGAAAAGCATCCGGTTATCGCACACGTAAGTGCGGTTGGCGACTCCCATCACCGAGGTGTTCCACGGATCCAATTTCGTGCGAACACAATTGGCGACTCCGCTGGGGAACACGAAGTTTCGAACGATCCATTGTGATCACCATTGCTATGGAGAGATCGTCATCAAGAGGCTGCGATCTACAACGGTAGTATGAATACTCAATTCACTTACGTAGATGCAAATAATTCATATGTTGGTGTTGCTAAGTCTTCCGATGGGCATACTGTATCGGCTAGCCCTAGTTTTTTCAATCATGCATCTGATTACGGGCAAAAGCCGGTGCAAAGTAATTTACACACTTCGACATCTTATGATATTAGCAACATGCAACATGTATATTTGAATTCTCATGCATCGGCAACCCCACGAACCTTGCCGATGAACAACATGATGGGTTCAGTTAATCATTATGAAACACCCCATGTGATAAATTTCAACAACATGCAAGAAGGTGCTTCGCTGTTTTACCCATCGGCAATCGACTCACAATACGTGAGCCCACCTTCGGACAGGCCGATGGATGGGAGATTTGGCCATGCTATTAGCAGCTGGTCGGTCAATTACCCTCAACTGTCATATGCTATGCCTTATGTCACTAATTTTTCAACACCATATGCGACTGTGGATATCCATAATTCGGCTTCGCACCTTCACAACGGCCATAGCCGAATAAGTGAAAATTATGCAAGACCGCATATGCCTTCGCCTAACACCGTAACACATAATATGCCTCCTATACAGTGGCGAAGTTTCGGCAACACCCCTATCCCATTGCCGAACGAGTCTAAAAGCATTGGGGGGCAATCCGACCCAAAGTGGATTGGGGGGCAATCCGACCCAAAGTGGATTGGGGGGCAATCCGACAAGAGTAGTTCAATTATTGAAAAAACCGAACCAAGTAGTGTGTGTCCCGAGTCCGTCAAATCAAAGGAGGTAAGCTTGATTAAGCAAGGGCATGGCGAGCATAGTGAGGTGGCTGTGCTCGATTTCTCTGAAGCTAAGGGAGCCTTCGTTCTGCCCTATGAGTTCCGTGCCAAAGAAATTGGCGAGCATCAAGGACCAGAACAGGTAGCCGAACAAAGTTCGGTCAACAAGGATCTCCAGTGTGAAGGGGCACGGAACCTAGGAAAAGAAGAAGACAAGACATTGGGGAGCTATCCGAAAGCAGAGCAAGATATCATTCAAGTCGTACAACCGAGTTGTTTCCCCGACGTATTTGAGAAGATACATCTGCTCGCTCCTGAGTTACTCGCAATATTGCCAAGTCGTGTAATGCGCCGAGTAGCTCGAACCAGGTGGCCCGCGGCGCTCCAGAGTTGCTCTCCCAACATATGTGAAGAAGGACATCTGCGTGCTCTCGAGTTACTCGCAATATTGCCAAGTCGTGTAATGCGCCGAGTAGCTCGAACCAGGTGGCCCGCGGCGCTCCAGAGTTGCTCTCCCAACGTATTTGAAGAGGTACATCTTGCAAGTACTTTACTCATTTTCCGATTTGGTCATACTCCTATTGTTAATGCATCTATTAGCAAAGTTGTCATAAAAAACCTTAGAAGACCAATTGGGAAGGGTGATTTATTTGTTAGCAATAAAATTGTTACGGAGCATATCGGTCAACATCCTCTACCATCCAGAGAGGCCGATAGTGACAACTTAGTACAGCTGGAGCTATCCCCATGGTTTTATGTAAAGCTCATATGTGCATGGGTAGTTTTGTTTGTTTCATACTCGGCTTACACTTGGTCTCAAATGAGACGCACGTGTTGTAAGTATTTTGGTTTCAGAAAAGTACAGCCAAGATTAGAATCTGTTGAGAAAGCCGATGTCGGTACAATATCTTATTCGAAAGCATCGGAGAAAAGATGCAAACGACAAGGCATAGCCGAGTGGGGAGACGTCAGATCTGCACTATTCGTCTGCTTAGTTCCAAGGCCGGTCTCGCAACAAGATCGGTTGGAGAATAAGAGGGATACCTTTGATTTAAGCATGTGCGATCACATCTTTGATGAATTGCTGAAGAATGATTGTATTAGAACGCTTGATCACTATGTCGGACCACCAGTGCAAAGACGAATGTATTGCAAGTTGCACGAGCCGTTCAAGTGTAATTTTAGGAATTGCGACATGTTTCCTCAAGCGGTACAATCGATCGTTCATAAAAAACGATTGAGGTCGGTTGGACCACAGACGGATGACCAGTCTACTCCGAGTGATCTGCAGCATTCCCAAGTGACCTGGCATGACGGGTGGCTCATGCCGAGTAGTCTTGCGGCGTTCCCCGAGCGGTCTAGCATAACGGTTAGCCCAAGCCGAGTGGCTCGCGGTGCTTTTGAGTTAACCCATATGCCGAGTAGCTCGAGCCGGGCAGCCCTCGGCGTTCCTGAGACGGGGTGTTCAGTCGAGTGGCATAGACCGAGTTCTTTCTGGCGTAGCCAAAACTCGTCGTCACCAGGCTGCTTTGCGGATGGTCTGTTGTACCGAGTCGTTCACTTCAAAGCCTGGTCTTGATGGCCAAAATCTATTGCGTCAGCTTCCCCAAGACGATTCATTCAAAAATGAGAGGGTACAAACTGTAGATGATGGGATCAAGTTTTCAAGTAAAGAGAACGTTCGAGAGCTCCATGAAGACATTCTTGAAGGTGGGCATTCTATCAAAACTACAGCGAAGACTTCAAGCGCTGGGGGGCAGCAAGGAAACTCAAAGATTGATGCACGCAAAGTCAAAGGAGACAAAGGCCGCAATAAGCACAAGAGTAGGAAATCAAAAGTTACTTTTAAGGAACTACTAGCTAAATATCAGAAGGAGATTGAAGCAAAAGATGCTTATCGGCCAAGTGATACAAAGAAGTCGAGATCACCCCCAAAGCGCAAGTCTGGAAACCGGGATTGGCGAAGGGAGAAGTTCAATACGGCAGCTTCATATTTTCCTTTTGGGCCGCCAATGCCAATGTCATGGGTACCTCCTTATGCTGATTTTTATCCATATTCATCATGGGATAGGTATGGTTCAAGGGCACATTCTCCATCACATTTTAGACCATCTCACCGAGATTATGCAGCTCCGAGAAGACCAACTTTTGATGAACAATCACATGTCAAAGACCGTGTCAATCAAAAAAAATCGGTCCAGAGCCCAAAGGGGAAGAAAGAAGTAATCACGCAAGTTTATCGTATTAGAAAGGATGGTTGTAAGTGTGCTACTTCAGATTTGATTGTAAATGATAAAAAGCCAGTCAAGGTGTTGACATTGGCTACTAAAGGCAAAGAGGTAAAGCAGTCAACCGTTGAAAATCAAAGTGCCAAATCTGGACAAAAGAAGTTGAGAGTGCCCAAGGTCAAGGAAGGTTTGTCATTGCTTAAAGCAAAATCACAGCCGGGATGCCTACTCGGCTTATCAATTTGGCAAAAGAAAAAATTACAAAAGCTTAGTGCACAAGAGCTAAAAAGGAAGAACATGGCATGGATGCCCAAAGGAAGCAACCAAAACAAGAATGATGTGCAAGCATCTGTTGCAAGAAGTGTAATAGAAGTCAAGAAAGAGAAGAATAGAGTCAATAGGCAATTAAGCCGAAGATTTACTTCTATCCATAAAGATCTTCGGTGGGCACAGCATCCATATTCTTCAACCGTGCCATCAATGCCTATGTTATGGGATTCATCCCCAGGTACGATTGGTTACCCCGCATGGGTTTATTTTGATCCATGGATGCAATATAATTTTTTGCATCATGGAAGAGTATCACCAAATTGCTATACATTTGATTAGCTACAATGTTATTGCTGATCCAAAGGGCCGAAATATTTAGGGTTCAAAGTCAGCTGAGTTCTTTCATTTATTTCGGCCATGCATACTTTAATGGATGGAGCGTACATGGACCTTAGGGTGAAGCATATGGTCGGTGTTTATCTGTCGCCCTAAGAACCTATTTAAACATGGACGGTGTGGTGTGCCAATATCTTCCTTAGTCTTGTTGGAGATTGAGACAAGGTGAAGCCGAACCAAAGCTCAATGATTCGGCTGCTAATGGACACCGTCCTAAGGATTTCTCATAGTGTTTTCGGTAGATACGATCATACCGAAAACAAGGGGGCATGTGTTTACAACCAAATTTGGCTGAGTCAGCCGGTTGAGATTCATCTAAAATCAACATTAACATGCAGTGAAGGCTCGCCGAATCCAGCTTACCGAGTACCACGTTGTGCAGCGCTGTGCCGAGTTGCTTGCGTTACTGCCGAGTGGTTCCGCGCGCCAGCCGAGTATTACCAGCATCCCGAGTACTCGCGACTTCCCCGAGTATCGATCGCAGTGTCCCCGAGTCGGTCGGTACGCCGGG